>RQTK01000106.1:401588-463357 GCA_003991915.1 Elysia chlorotica | reverse complement strand
AGAGAGAGAGAGAGAGAGAGAGAGAGAGAGGGAGCAGAGAGGGAAACGAAGACGTGTGGAAAGAGAGAGACAGGTAAGAGAGGGGCGAGATAGAGACAGAGAGGAAGGCATGGGATGAATGTGGGAGGGGAGAGAGAAATTGACAGGAACAAAGATAATTTAATTTTTTCAATTTCTTTTTTTTTTTTTTTTTCTCTGTGCATTTGCTATAAATTAAGAAGTTGTAGTATATGTTTTTATTGTTTTATAAATTAATAAATTAATCTTTGTTATCCTTTGTTTTTTTTTTAAAATATATTTTCTATAATTTAAAATCAAAAGATAAATATTGTTTAAAATTCATTCTCTTGGTATATAATACTATAGTATAAACCAAGCAAATGATCTAATTAAAAAAAAAAAAACGAAGGGTCACTCCTTTTCACGATAAGGCACAATAAGATACGTCATTTCGTGTCATTTTGTGAAGTCTTTTTATGTTTTAGAACATGTCTTTTCGTGTCATTTCGTGTTGTTCTATCGTGAAAAAGTGACCACAAGAAAAACTGCAACACATAATGTAAAAAATAGGTATTGAAAAGATGTGGGAGACCCGCACAAAATATACAGTGCCACATCGAGAAAGGAAACGCCAAGTCCAGAGTTACGCCTTTGTTGGCTTTTCTTCTACAAACAAGCCCAACACACATTTTGAAATGTTGAAATTGCACCCAGAATAATAGGCCTACTTAGTTCTCATATTGTTACATAGAAGCGAGGAGTCAACTTTATAAACAACAACAAGATTAACGTATCGACCTGTCTCGCATGATCATTAGGCCTACACCAAAATTTTCAACGTGATCTACATTAGTTAAACATGTGCTGTCACTGTCGATGATATTGCCCCAGGTAAATCAACTTCAATGACTGGACAGGACGGAAAAGTGAAAAAAAAATACATAACATAGTTTTTAGTGGAAGCTATTGGTTTATTTGTATCTTGTTTCTTTACAGTATTTTTCCTCACCTCAAAGTTTTATATGTTTTACTGATTCTCTATAGAGGGAGGGAGAGAATTCTCTCCCTCTCTCCGGGTTTAACGTCTCCTAGGTTCCCCTGGGGGATCATATACGGCGACTGGCGGCGTTGACAGAAGACAAAAGATCAGGAGGAAGACATGATAGATCCTATGCTGGTTCATTCTATTACTGTATCTGTCTGTCTTTATATATGTATCTTTATCGTATCTTGGTGTCTTTGTATCCTCTCGTGGTCTTTCTCTGTCTACTCTCTTTATTATGTTGCTTTGTTATTGTTAGCTCAGTCGCGATTGGGCGCGTGTTGACCAATCAGCTCGCGAGGCGCGCCGAGCAATCCCGATCCCCTGACCAAGAGCGCATGGAGTGGTCAGCTGGGATCAGAGATGGCCAGTGGTCAGACGTCCTGGGTCTGAACCGTTATTCATTAATAGAGATAATTATCTTTCACCTTAGTTACATTTATTGAAAGTTGAAGTTTCTTTGTAAAGTTACTGTTTTATGTCCGATGTGCTGAGCTCGCCCTAAGGTAAATTCTTTTACGAATAATCGCCTATGAATTTGCCTTTGGTTTGGCGTTACATAATTATTACAGTGTTTGTATTACCACATGTGTATAATTATTTTAGTTGTTCTTTGATTACCTATGCCTTTGATTTTGACTATATTTTGCATTCCTTATTATTCTCTCTCTCTCTCTCTCTCTCTCTCTCTCTCTCTCTCTCTCTCTCTCTCTCTCTCTCTCTCTCTCTCTCTCTCTCTCTCTCTCTCTCTCTCTCTGTCTCCCTCGGTAGGAACTTTCTCTCTTGTCTCTCCACAGTAGGAAGATCATGTTTGTGCCAGTGTACTTTTCATTCTTCTTTCCCTATGTATAACTAATCTTAGTTTTTTTCTTATTATTATTATTTTCCGTCGCACTTGTTCTGCCAACTGAGTTTTTTTTATGGTGTAATTTACTTAATAAAAGTTTTCAACTTTTAACGTTGTGCCCGTGTTTTCCTTACACCTTATAACATTAGATTAGTGGTGACAACTTTACTCTACTTTACTCTTTAATTTTTTTTTTTACTCCAATTAAATAGTTTATAATTGAATTTAGAGAGTAAAACAACAAACCGCTGGCTCACCCAAACGACACGTGAAACGCGTTGTATACATTATTATCATTGACCAATCATATACCGGCTGAGACAGGAGTCATGGTATCCCCGCCCTGTCTCGTGTGTGGCAGCACATAAAATTGTCAGACGTCAGTCTTGGGGCCCGTCCACAATATAGCCTATGTAGTGCTGATGTTGGACGTTAAACCAACTCAACAACAACAACAACGACCAATCATTTAAGGGCATAAGGGCCCCACCTGAACTGGGCCCGTTGCAACCTAAATCAGGCACTGATTGGTTTATAATGATATGCCTTTTTGTGTTAATAATTAATAGCAAGCGTTTGATCTGCAACCACGTTTTTCTTAATTTTGCAAAGTATTGTAAAAAAAAATACATGTGTATTCCCATTATTGTTCTACTTCAAATTGGAAAATACAGAATAGAAAGAATTGTGACTTAGGACCCGTTTAACTTAAGTATAGAGGAAAAGAGGAAAAGGAGGGGTTTTTTTTTTTTTTTTTTTTGGGGGGGGGGGGGTGTCATTGGCTGTTGTAAGAATAGTGTTAAGAGATAGAAATTAATAACATGTGTAGTACACACACACAAATGGGGAGGGGGGGGGGGTCAAAGTATACTAAAATAGGCGTAACATATTTGAACTGCCCATGTTCGTGTACATAGTCTTCCTTGTTAATCCACCATCTGGGTTTGGACGAAAGAGAAAGAATTCATGGGCTGAGGCAGTTGATCTAGTGACGTCACATCGTGCACATAGCTCCACGGCTGTTTGAACCAAATGGTGCAGGGTACAGAAAAACAAGTAAGCACAAGGCTTAAAAGTTTATAACTTTTATAAAATTTACACCATCATACAAAAAAGAATAGAAAACACAATTGGCAGGACATGGCCGACTAATTTGGACCTCAGCACACCGGACAAAAAAACAAACAAAAGCTTTAGAAAGAAAATTACTTCATCAAATCGTTAAAATGTAATGTGTGAGGGTAAATAAAAAGACCACACCCGACACCAATACATGTATTACTCCTTGGTCATACATAGCCGAGTAGAGGGACATGGTTATGTCTACGTCTTCTCCGACTACAGACCCAGTGATGCTAGTCGCACGCCGAGATCTTGGTCCACAAACACCCAACAACAAAGTGAGGATAATTCTGTATGACATATTTTTAAGTTGAAGTGTATCTGTTTGCAGTCGAGATAAGTCCTTGTTCAGTGTAATTGGCATTGTTGTGATGGGCCTGCCTCGAAAACGTTTGCCTTCTTTTTTGAAATATGTATCCATAGCTTTGTTTGCAGGAATTTCGTTGCTTCTTCTAAGGATATGCCCGAATAGACGCCATCTGCTTTCAAGGGCTTGGGTAGATAGGCACATGGGCTTCTTTTCACAAAATTATTCTGTACAGTGACTCGTTTGTAACTTTTACTGGGTATTTCGAACAAATACAATTAAAAAAAGAAAGAAAAAGAAAGAAAAAGACAGCAAAAGCCTTAGATAGAAAATTACTTCAGCAAATCGTTAAAATTTAATGTGTGAGGGTAAATGAACAGACCACACCAGACACCAATATGACTGCTTGGTCATAGCTGAGTAGAGGGACATGGTTAGGTCTACGTCTTCTCCGACTACAGACCCAGTGATGCTAGTCGCACGCCGAGATTTTGGTCAACAAACGCCCAACGACAAAGTGAGGATAGGACAAAGAGAGTGGACAGAAACTGTACGCGACTAGAGGACAAAGACAGACAAACATAAGGGCATAAAGAGAAAATGAAACAAGTAGACATACCGTAATCCTTATACACTTTGAGGAAAAGGGACAACAAAGAGAATAAGACAAAAATAAACCGATGGCTCACATTTGAAATAATTATTCATTTCGATAATATACCTATATAATTTTATATGTGTGTCTTTGAGAATCAGAGTTACATAATAATGAACAGAAATTTGAAATACACCAAATAAAAATTCTTCTTGTACAATCCCCAACAGTCTAGACTAAAACCGGCGTCTCAACGATTTTTTCCTGCCAAATCTAATTATTTCCTTTTCATTACTACGATGTTTAGTAATTTCAAGTAAATGTAAATTTATATAAGGTAATACAATTTGTTTATTTAATTAAATAATTTTACAATCATTCAACGTATAAACTTTTAAGTGTCAACCATAGACACATGTCTCGTAAATTAAGTTTATACCTTTAGCTTTAAAATGGTACCTGGTCAAACTGCGTCAATCATTCAACTTATAAACTTTTAAGTCCCAACAATAGACACATGTATCGTAAATAAATTTTATACCTTTAGCTTTTATAACAGTACCTGGTCAAACTGCGCCATTGAAAACCAACTTAGCTTAGACTTGGCAAGGCTCACCGTGTTGAACAGGATCATTGAATCATTGAATGGACTCAAAGAAGCCAGGCCTAGAGCATCTAGAACTAGTTTAATATAGACTTCAAATTTAAGGCGAAAAGTGTTTCATAAGAAAACTAAAAAACCGAGGATTATGTATGGTCAATAGTAAGAGGTAAAATAAATCGAAATAAATAGCTCTAGAGTCTAGATCTAGATCTAGAAAGCACTTTTTCAGTTTCAGTACTTTCACCATAAAAATGCAACTAGTCTACATAGATCTAGAATCTAGATTTCTACATCTATATCTAGATCCACATGTAGAGATCTAGACTTCTAGACCTATTCTAGATTAGACCTAGAATCTATATCTAATGCATCGGAATTCTGAGGATTGTATCGAAATCCAGCTATCTTTCTTATTAGCCCTATATAGATCTAGGGTACTAGGTCTAAGAATGCACATATAACAAGACGTAGATCTAGCTTAAACGTCTTGTTGTAAGCCTTCTTATTATTGTTCGACAAGACGTAAGCTACGTCTTGTTTGTGCATTCTACCCCTAATCTCAAGGTCTCGACCACTTACTATAGCCATGGATGGCTATTGGTCCGGTTGTCCGTTGTCGGACAATTTATAGCCAAAAGATATTTAGTATATCCATCCTGCAGCCTTGCATTGGAGTTGCTTGCTGATCCATCTATTGTTCTGTGACTGCTATATGAGGGGCTTAAATCTCCAAGACCACAACATTTTTATTAGTTTGTGTACCAATACACTTTGTAGCTGTTGACGTAAACTGTGTTGACACAACGATAAAAACTGCATGTATTGTAATATTATAAATAAATGGGGTGGCGGTGGTGTTTATGGTGATGATACAATTCCAAAATTGAATAATTATATGTCTGGCTTCGACTTCTAAATGGCGTTCAAAAACTAAATAAAATTTTGGTAATGTAGGCAGTATAAGAACTGTCAAAAGATTCTATCAAAATTAATGGTAATGACCAATAGACTAATTGCAACAGCAGTAGGCCTAACAGTCCCAAATCTGTCATACATAATTTATAGTTATAATACCAACTTGAGTGCCATAACTAAATGTACTAGATGTGAGCATTGGTCTCAGTGGAATCCACTAAAGATAACAGCTCAAAGTTAAACAAGACAACCTAAAAGTTGATTCTATCCTAAGTTTATATGGTAATTAAATACATCATTAAATGGTCTTCCATAATTTAAAAATGAGTAACAAATAAAATTCTTAATCTTAAATATTAAGTACTTGGGTTGAAGTTGTGAACGAAGATAACAAATGAATATTTAAGTTTCATTTATAAATAATAACAAGGTCAAGGGTACTGTAATATTTATAATATATATGAAGAAAGATAATATTGATTTATCATAGGGACATTGATAGTCACTTTATTTTGGGAATAACCAGAGTTTTGACATTATGAGAAAAAGAAGTTAGTAATGAATATTACCTTATGATGTAGTGAGTAAATTAAACTAAAATAATGCGTTGGTATCATAGTCACCGACTTGTACACCCCAAGTATAAATTTAGACAATGTGTTCTTTAGACATGAGAAAGTTAGATAGTACATAAAACCATTGATCGAGTTGACATTACTTTAAATTTCTAATCCCATTGTCTGTACATTTTCATAGCAATATGGTAGCCCATATATAAGGTACTGATCTGTGGATACTTTATGTAGGCTACTGGTACCCTTTATAAGGTACAGGTATGGGGACCGTATATAGGCTACCAGTAGGGTACAGCCGATTTGCTTAAATAAAAAAAAATAATAATAAAAAAAGGTAATTTAATTATACCTAATTTTCTCCCGTCTTTGTGTGGTTGTAATAGATGCTTTGTATTGATAACTAGATAGTTATAATTATTTTGTTTTGATTAGGCCTACTAGTACTGCTGGATGGGCTAATCTACATCCAATCAATATTAGTATAAAAAATTACTAGACATTTTTCAAGTCTCTAAGTAACACATTCAAACAAACATACAATAACAAACCTTTGCTAAAAGAGACGTAAAGGAATTGGATTTTATTCAGTTGTTAATAAAGCATGCTACACGGATCGCCCACTCATCCATATATGTTTGCTCATCGGATTGGGACTGTGAAGGTGAAGCTCTTAGAAGGAGTGTCTACATATCGAGCTATATACGTTTAGCATTGTATTTTTTTATCTCAAGTGGAGATCAAAACAGGCTAAGTTCAATCATCAATGCAACTTGCATCTTCAAATTATCATTCAGATCATCTTAATAATACGTTGTAATCAATTTGTCAAGGTTAACATTATCATGCATAGATGTTCCCTGTTTTTTTTTTTTTTAATTAATTAATTTTTTTTCTCTCGGAAAAACCAAAACACAGAAGTAGTAAATAATAGTTAAAAACTATTTTATTTCAATCATGTGAATGATGACATTTGACGATGATGATTTATAATCATTGATAATCATAATACACTGGAGCTCCAATTCCAATTAAACCCAAAGCCATGTCTGAAGCAACACTGCTTTCATTATCTTAAATAATAAATATAATATAGTCCTTTATATTGGTCAACTTGGAACCTTGACATTTATAATGTACAGATTTAATTAGTTCTCTGTTTATAATCTTATTTGAAAGGCATTGTTCTTGTAAAATCATTTAATAAATCATGGCGAATGGAGCAGTTCCATGTATTTTATATAGGAAGAGATTGCATTGTAAATGTTTTTAAAAATCTCTTCACTTATTCTCCTACTGATCAGAGAGTAAGCAAAGAGAACATGGACCATATATCCATGTTAAAAAATACTTGCTATTGAAGTAAATTACAAGTGTAATGTAGATTTATATAATTCTGATATTTATAAACTGACACTGTCTTATCGGTAGTTACACTGAATATACAAGTCCTTAATATATCACCACCCATCCAAGATTTTAATCACATGTAAACATAACATATTTTTTTAAAATATATTTATAAATTTGTCTTGCTCCAGATGAACCAATTATAAGGCTGATCTTCTAAAATCTAAGAGAAAGTTTTAGTGACTTGAAGAACTGCTCAAAATTATGTCGTCTACTACAAGTACAACAACAATTGCAAGTAACAGCGCTGCTGCTGTGGGGAAAGGGAGGAGGAGGAGGCGTCTGGATGACGAGGGTGAAGATGGAGCGTCAAACAGTGCAGATCCCAGTGCTGCGGCTCGACCTTCTGAATGTGTAAGTTACTGAGTAGACCGTTGTTTATAGACTCATAATTACAGAAGTCCATTTAGCACAAAAAAGTTGGATGCTAGACTTAAAATGTGAATGGCTAGGACTAGACTTATACATGGTATCTCTTTCTTCTAATAATACTATTGTACTATTCTCTAGCAGTAGCAGTGGAAGTTTGAAATTAACTTTCAAGTCTATTAAATTTTTAATTCTGTGTATGCAAATGTCAGAAAAGTGTTTTTTTGTACATATGTTATATATGTAACATTCTTTGTTCCCTCTTTATTTTCAGGAATCTGAGGGTGAAGGACCAGACATAGGTACTGTGCAATTATGCTTTCATGTTCTTTTGTTTTCTAAATTGTTGGAATCGAGTTGAAAACTTTTACTCTATCAGTAATTCCATTTCTTTAAAAAAAAAAAAAACTTACAGATTTTCAGTTAAAATTAGTTTATATCATATATATGATCTTCATTGTAAAATTTCCGCACTTCTCACAGAAGTTCTGTAAAAAAAAAAGTATTGAAGGAGTTAGCATGCAAGTCTGTCTCTCTATCCCTCTGTTGTTTGCCTGTCTGTCTCTGTCTCTCTCTCTCTCTCTCTCTCTCTCTCTCTCTCTCTCTCTGTCCCTCTCTTTTTCTGTTTCAACATAGTCACACACAGATATCCTTGTTGTTACTTTTCAACATAGTCACACACAGATATATCCTTGTTGTTACTATACTGTATAGCCAAATTTGTTGCTTTATTTCAAGCACCATCAGCCTTTTTTTTCTTTTAAAGTCTGCAACTTTAATTGTAGTTATCATGAATGTAATATCATTGATTTGTAACTTGAAGAAATCACTCAAAACAGCATTTTAGTTTTAAATGGCTACAGATGAAATGACTGTGTACTGTAAAAAAATTTTTTGAAAATGAAACCTTTGTAGGAAAAGTGAGAGCTTTTCTCCCTTCAAAATATATACCATATTACAATTTTCTTAATAAGTATCTGGTTTTCCTTTTTTAACCTAATTGTCTGAAATTATTATCCACAATGTC
The DNA here is from genome assembly GCA_003991915.1 of Elysia chlorotica. Lineage (NCBI taxonomy): Eukaryota > Metazoa > Mollusca > Gastropoda > Plakobranchidae > Elysia > Elysia chlorotica. The sequence goes on along the minus strand of RQTK01000106.1, from coordinate 454,547 downwards.
ATTTTAAATAAATTGAATAACATTTGGGTATTTAATACGTTGTGAACTTGAACTTTTCTTGTGAATATGAGACTAGAGTGACCAAAAACTAGAAATTGCACTTCACAACTTCAGTTTTTTTTTTTTTTTAAAGGAAAGCTCTCACTTTTGCTAATTTAGAGAGGCTAATGGAACAAAGTGATCCAAATCTTCTGCTCTCTAGAAATTCTTTCTATTTTGTCGTCCTCAGGGTCAGAGCTATCCGAGTATGAAAGTGCAGTGGAAAGCGCAGATCAAGAGGTGAGTTTAACCCTTTCTCATCTCTTCTCTTTTAAAAGATTTGTGTCGCAATCTGACAAAATGATTCTTCTTTTGGTCGCAATCTTTTCAAAGAATCCTTCAATGCCACCCTAATACTACAGAAAGTATTAGGTTTACTTTCAAATGATTATACATTTTTTTTTCATCAATCCAGTCAATTTTTATCCTTGCTCTTTTTTTAATAACTTTTCCAGGTCTAACTTGTAATGGTCTCTGAGCAATGAGTGGACTTACTTCAGATTGTTACAGATTATTAGTTTTGTTTTGTTTTATATTCAATGAATGATTTAAGGGTCTCTAAAATCTGAATAAGTTTTATTGGTGATGGAAAGGAGATCATGTAAATTAACAAATTTTATAAGTACACTACAAATATTAAAAGAGAAAATGAACTTCATTAATATCTTCTTTGTTATTTGTTCGTAATTGGCTATCTTTTTTCCTCTCATCAAATTCCAGGAAGAAACAGAAGAAGGCAGTGAAACAGAAACAGAGACAGGATCTGAGACTGAGTCTGGATCAGACACGGAGACTGAAGGAGGCGAGGCGTACACAGACGATGAGGGCTTGGACCAGGAGAGACAAAGTGGCGATGGAGAGGTCGGTTCCTTTAAAGGCTTTAGAGAGGGGGAAAAAAGTTCTGTTAAGTTTTAGAATCTGCTGAGAGTTGTCAAAAATCCACAGTGCCAACAAGGGTTTTAACACCAAAACTGAAACTTTGTAACCTTGCTCAAGTACAAAAAACTTCAAAAGCTGATGGAAGCATCACCGCTGTTCACTTACATAAAAATAGTTGGCACTTCCAGGATAAAGTATGCATTAATTTTGTAATTAATTCTCTGATGAATTGCTTTAGAATTGTGTAAACTTTGAAGAAAAAAAAAGATAACAGTAGAGATACATTTTGGACCCGATCATATTTTTATAGGCTTTTAGTTAAAACAAATTTTGCCTACACATGAGCCTTTTTCTTCAGCCGCAGACATATGTATTTGATATTTGGAAGGTATCTGATATTCAAGTTAGTGTTTTTGGGGGTTTCAAACAACCTCTGCTAAGTAAGGTCAGTGCCGACTGTGCCCCTGAGTTCTATCTCCTGAGCTCTGACTGATAACTGTGGTCAGTAGATGTTAAAATATGTGGCACTATTCATTGTGATAACTTAACTTTTTTTTTTAAATTATTTTATTTTTGGTATGAAGGCTTCTGTTTTTTTCTTTTTTCTTTGTTTTGAACAATTTTATTAGCACTAAAACTGTTATAGCCAGGTATCATGTAACCTTCTTGTTCTATGTCTTAGTAATAATATGATAATTTAAACAGAATATCAGTATTAAACTGCGTTGTTTTTTTTATGTTAGGAACAACCTGACAACGAAAAGCCTGATGATGATGAAGACAAAAAGAACCCTGCCTATGTCCCAAGACGCGGAGCATTTTATGAGCATGATTTCCGGCAAGGTGACGAGGGGCCAGAGGGTGAGGAAGAAGAGCCTGCAAAGGAACCAGCTAAGTGAGTGATTTTGACGTTCAGTCCTTTTGTTGCCTGTCGCCATACACACATATTTTTTTTCATTACTTGACTTACTGACTTAACCAGGGTCCATCACCTCAATTGTTTTAGATTCAGATGCTTGTGCTGATCTATAAATTTTTACAGTAAAGAGTTTTTTCTTGGATAGACAGAAAGTTTGAGGTTCAAAAAGAAATTTTTGTTTAATTAAGGTAGCCACCTTTTCACTACACAGAACCACCTTTAGCCCATCATGAATGTCAATTGTTGTCACTTGTTCACATTTTCTAAATCAGTAAGAATACTTAACAATTAAAAAAAAATTGAAATGTATTCATTACTTCTTTAAAACCCCTCATTAGATTCTGAATAAATGTAGTTATTATTAGCAGTGATTTTGAACATTTCTCTCCATTTTTTTGATAAAATGTATTTGGGTTTCAGCACCCCACAAATTTCAGTCTCTCTGATAGTCTGAAATTCTTAGGGCTTCTTTTTTTTTCTTTTTTTTTTTTAATCAATAAATAATAGTACTGAATATCTCCATAATTAGAAAGGCTGCATTCATCATTCATTGTTTTAAAATAAAATGTCTATTTGCGTGACGAACAAAAATAATTGAATTAAATTACCATAGATCTTAAAGAACAAAAAATTGATATAAACCTTTCCCAAATCTTTTCAAGACCTGTGAAGAAACTGTGGCAGGAGGAGGGAAAGTGGTCACACGATCGCTACATTGATGATCTGCAAGCCCCCAAGACGAGGGAGGAACTCATCGCCATCTATGGGTATGACATCAGGGCATCGGACAAGCCACCGGAGGCTCCTCCCAAGAAACCTGGCAGGTAGGACAATTCAGCGCAGCCGTCTTAAGTTAAATCAACCTTGTTGCACTATCTCAGGGTCTATCTATCAAGAGATTATGACTTGTGATCCATGATACTATGCTCAGTGCTGCTGTGTGTTCATGTTCAGTTAAAAAAAACAATGATCCTACTGGCATCACTGACAATGTTACTGATGCTAAGTAAGAGAATACAATAGTATATTGGAAATGAAACATGATAGTGGTCAATATCGACGGTGGCATGAGTGAGAGTTGTGAATTAAAGATTTAGCAGTGTCACTTCAGTCATATAGTAACTGTAAGTAGTAAAATGAAATTGATAACACTCAATAGCATATTAATGTTCCGGTTCATAATTCAAATAATATACTATTTTTTTATTATAAAAAATTTGAATGTAAACTGCGTTAAAAGAAACGTTCAATCTGAAGGATATCTTTTAACTTAAAATTTTTGTTTTCAGTGGGGCCCCTCGAGGGCGTAGAGACCGAAGTTTCCAGGAGTTTGTACCACGCATGGCTGTTATCGACACGACGGAGGATGGGGCAGACTCGGTGCCCAACCTGGGTGGGGAGAACTTCATCCCATACAACTCTGGTCGGCAGGGAGGCGATCGCAGCGATTCTGGTCGCGGTAGGAGGGGTGGTCCGCGTGGTGGGGGCAGAGGAAACTACAGGAACAGAGACATAGAGCAGAACAACTACCGCAACCGCCAGGAAAGCAGTAGAGCTCCCAACGATGGGTCTACTAGTCAAGACGTGAAGTCAGCGGATGTGAGACACCAAGGTCCGGGAGAGGCCAACGAGTTTCCCTCTCTGCAAGAGTCGTCTCAGCAGAGAGACAGAGGGAACGAGCAGAAAACCAAAGGTTATGACCGTTATAGGCGAGACGGGGACTTTGAGGAGGAGAAGAGAGATAGGAGGTACGGCCAGACTGAGCCTCGAGGAGGAGGAGGAGGAGGAGGAGGCAACAACAGGCGAGGAGGATACGATGCTGGTGACAACAGAGGAGGTAACTTCTCCAACAGCCAAGACGCGAGGCGGTCAAACGACAACTGGAGGTCTGGGCCCCAGAACTACAACAACCAAGACCGAGGGGGCTTCAGGAGAGGTGGATCCAGGCAGGGAGATTTTAGTAGGGGGTCACGTGATGAGAACTGGAGAGCATCTAACGAGTCCAGGGGAAACTATAACAACAAAGGAGATTCCTACAGGAGGGATCAGAGAGATACGCGTTACGGGGACAACAGCAATAGGGGTTCGCGTATGGGTAACTCTGGAGATTACAGGGCACATTCTGACGGCCACGGTCAGAACTATGAACAGCCTCAGCGCTACCAGCAAGTAAAGCAGGAGTTCACCAACACATCCATGAGATCTATAGATGATAGACCTGCGGTGCACCAGAGAGGATCTGGTGAGAGCAAGAAACCGGAAAGTGCATTGCAGGCCCACACCACCAGCATGAAGGAGAGTTCGGACATCAGCAAGAACGTGGTGGTCTCTTCGAGTCACGAGAAGGGCCAGAGAGAAAAGGTGCAGACCATCAACGTAACCATTACCAGCACAACCACCGAGAAGAAATCGTACGCCAAGGAGCGTCGAGCCAAAGGTGCTTTGCCAGAGGGAAACATGCTTGGCGGAGCTACTGATGCAAAACAAGTTGGTATGTAACTTACTAAATTATTGTTACATTGATTTTGTAAATTTGTCCCACTCAACGTGTAGTAAAATAAGCCAAGCTGAGGTCGAAAATGGGTTAAAACCCGAACTTGGGTAATATTTTCCAGTTCTTTTTTTTTCTTCTCCGTAAATGTCAACAGAATCAATTAGATTTGACGTAGAAACTGATTGAACCTGAATAGTTTGTGGTTGTATTGTTTTGGAAAAACAACGTCCAACTTCAAACCTATTTCCTGCACAAGTAATAAATGCTTTATAAAATTATTTAGATTCTTTTCCTGCATCTGGAATTATCCAACATGAATTTTTTTTTTTGGTGAAGTAAGCTATAAACCAAGATGCCATGTACTAGATACAAATGTTTTCTAATGAGTTAAGACTTTTACATTTTCTATTATGTAAGAGATACCGAACACCCTACATTTTCATGCCCCTACAAGTGTTTAAACAAGTCTCTATACCATTGCCTTTTTAAAAAAGTTTTTAAAACAAAACCTTCCTGGCTTTCTGACACCCTATTCTTTGTCCCCGCATTATTTCCAGCCTCTTTCCCCCCAGGTCCGCCAATGCCTGCACAGTCTGGCCAGTACCAGCACCCCCAGCACGCAGGGGGAGCAACTCTTGAGGGCAGCCTGCAAGCCCAGGGCAAGCGTTACTCCTCTCAGCGACAACAAGCCATCGCCAGCAGACCCTTCACTGAGCCTCCGCCCACCACCGATAGCAAGGGCTCGAAGCTCTACAACCCTGGTAGGTCCCGGAACTATACTGGAACCTTACTTGTCATGTCTGTTATGTTATGTTTTTTGTTCGTTAAAAGTTAAATAGGTCAAGTTTCATAAAATGAATTTTTAAAAATTAAAATAATTTTTTTTGGACTATCCTTACAATTATTCAATAGTTTCTCAGAAGCAAATTCTGTATCAATTTTAAAGTGACTAAAAAAAGCAAAAATGGTTGAACTTTAAGCTATCCTTCAAAATTTGTCAATCACTTAATGCTGTTTGTCTTTCTACCTCCCCCGAAATACCCCGGAAATAACTCTTAAATAAATAAAAATCCTTTCACCCATTGATTTGGTTGTGTAATTGGGACTTCTTGAGTCATAGGCATCAGCTTTTGAAGGGCAATCCCTTGAATGCTCATGTGACCGGCTGAGACAGGAGTCCCCGTGGCAGCACATAAAATTGTCAGATGCCCGTCTTGGGGTCCGTCCACAATATAGCCTATATAGAGCTGCTGTTGGACGTTAAAAACAACCCAACCCAACCTTTAAATGCTCAGAGAAAAAAAACGTTCTTTTAGTTCATGCTACAATTTTTATTACGTTTCTCTAGCCATGCCACCTCCACCGTTCTTCCCGCGTGACCAAACTGCTGCTGTTGCTGCCAGCTCCGTGCCTCACCCTAATGTGCAACAGCCTCCCCTGCCCCCATCTGTTGCAGTGCCTGACCCGTCTCGCTTCAACGCAGCGATGCTTCCTCCGGTCACCATGCCCCTGCAATACCCTCTGCCTGGTGAGTTGGTTGAATAACCATTTAGCGACACTGACAATTTGCTCCAAAAACACATGTTTACACTATTTGAAATAGTGTGTCCATAGCCACTCCAAAAACACTATTTTACACTAGTGTATCCATAGGTTATACATGTAATATAGTTTAAGCTAGCACATCCTGACTGGGTTAACCCTTTCACATTGTTTGATTGAAGGCCTATGCCTGTGTGCATACTATCTTTGGAATTTTTAAAAGTGTAAAGGATCAAGTTTTGATTTTTTTGTTATTTTGAAATGAAAGACATGTAGACAGTGCAAAGACAAGCTGACACAAGCTAATATCAATGCGCCCAACAATTGTTCGGTAAGATGGGAAGACTCCAGAAAATCGTCTCCTGGGTGTGACCAGGTCCCTTAGAGTGTAATAGATACTCATTTTGAAACAAAAAAGAATTATTGCCTGGTTTTAGAAATGGTAGTTATATTTTTTATCAATTTTATTAAAGGCATTTGATGATTCTGAACACTATTAATAACAAATTTTGTTTTTATTATTATTATTATTATTGTTGTTGGTGTCGTCACTGTTATCATTAATTAGATTATTAATATTACTATTATTATAATTATAATAATATATCTCCGTGCCCTCCATCCACAGTGTCCAACGCCGGCCTTGCTCTGGCGCCTGGTGCCGCGGGTGCTGGAGCAGTCGCTGTGAACCCGGCCATCTTCCAGCAGGCCACGCACCCCCCACCCTCGCAGGCCCCTCACCCGCCCGGCACCGCAATCATGGCCCCTCCCTTCCTGCCGGCTGGGATGATCTACAGCGGCAACGCGAGGGTCCCCCCTCCCCACAATGCGGGCCAGGCCCCCCCTCCGTTCCCGCTGCCGATGGCGTACACCTCACCTCCCCCTCAGGCGCCGGTAGCGGTACCTCCCCAGACCCAGCCTGGCGTGTCTCAACAGGCGGCGCCTGCCAACTCACAGGTCAGTGGTCTTAAGTTGTTGCTTCTGGTTTGATTTTTATGCATTACTGTTTTGTGCAATTTTATTTACCATTGATATTGTTATTATCAACGAGTTGTTGAGTTGGTTTAACGTCCAACGTCAACACTATATAGGCTATATTGTATTATCAACAGGGAGTAAATAAAATTTGCAAGCTGAGTACAATGGTTTCAATGTTCCATGAAGTAGTGGATTTGCAGTAAAAAAAAAAAAAAGAAAAAGTATTTTGCCAGCAATGCTAATAAAATCGCACTTTTTTGGGGTACTTCCAGCATTTATATCTTTTTAAAGAAAGATAGAACAATCATTTTTGCATATTTGAAAACTCATCTTTCAAGTAAAATGTCTTTTTCACCACGTACATACAATTAATGCAACGTCACTTCTTTGAGCTAATAACAAACTGTTTTTATTTATTAAAAGTGTACTTATTATTATTATTATTATTATTATTATTATTATTATTATTATTATTATTACTACTACTACAACCTCAGCACAAGGTTTACAGAGGGGACATCACATACTACGCCCCGGAGCTACAGCAGCCTCCACGTGTGCCTCAGAAAAGACCAAAGGCTGCCATTCCTATTATTGACCCACAGGTACTATTGCTGTTCTGTGTTCTTTGACCAAATGCATTTTCATTATTGCAGAGGGGTATAATTTTTGTCAGTAAGAAACAGGAGATTACTATATATTAAAGAGTCCTACATATATCCATAGTTGTTACCCTTCCATTTGGAGATTTTTGTCTTCTTAACAATAGGTTTATATCTAGTGGTCATTCTAGACCTAGTGCAAAGTCGTGCAAATTAAAAACATGTCTTAAACAGCAATTTATTCCCCGGAACTGGAGGGGTTAATTTGGTCATAATGGAGACGAGCGCCTGTTTCTATCCACAGATAGATTTTCCTTTTTAGGTTTCTGTGTGTGGATCCTTTTTAGTTGTTTTATTGTTTGTCATGTAAAGAATTATGATGATGTGTAGAGTTGTTTGGAGATTGATTTTTTTTGGTTTTTGGTTTGTTTCATATGTTTTTTTAAATTATTGATACATCCTTACTTTATGGCTTTATCAATCCTTTCAATTTCCCTCTAAAGGATTAAGTAATTCTTACCTTATCTTATCTTGTTGTCAGGTTATCCGAGAGCAGAAGAGGCGCGAACGCCAAGCCCAGCAGGAGAAGGCGGAGCTCAGCAAACCTGCCGCACCCGTGCAGAACCAGCCATCGAGCCAAGGTCAGAACGAGAAGGACAGGACCCAGGATTCCGTGACTGCCCCTCCCACTTCACCCGCCCCCTCTGCACCTGTGAAGGAGGAGGTGCCCAACGTACAGGCAGAACCGGACAGCACTCAGACCAGTCCGAAAGTTTCTGAGAAACCGTCTGTGGCGCAACCAGCCATCCAGCAAGATCATCATCCAGTGCCTGTAGACAGTGCGGAGACAAGTTCGAGGCTGAAGGAGGAAGTTGTGCCGGAGATCTCTCCCGTAGAGGCTTCGGTGGTTCCAGTCAATACCGCCGCTGTTGTAGATGTTAGGGAAGAGCTGCCAGAGCCGAGTGTGAAATCGGAACCTGGAGAAGTGAGCGCCCCTACGCCTGCTGCTGTCCCGTCACAGGAAGTGTCGGATCACAAGGACAGTACCATCAGCACCATTGTGGCAGTGGACTCGAGGCCACCTTTGACCATAGTCCAGTCTTTCAGTGACCCTATAGATGGGGTGGCCAAGGGCCTTTCTACCCTGGAGTTGAAGAAAGAAAGCTTGCAGACAAAGGAAGAAACGGTGGACAAAGTCGAAGATGCTTCACAATGCGCAGAAGTTTCTAGCAGCGCTTCATAGCACTAGCGCGACTGGCGGTGAATGAACTAAATGTGCTGTACAGTAGACTAGGAAAAGAAAAGTAACATTTGAGTACTGCATCTAATATGCACGTTTTGAACAAATCTCGATGCTTGCACAATTTGCAATCTTATTCTTATGCGTGTTCATAAATAAAATTAACTTTTTTTTCCATTATTATTTTATTGTTATGATTTTATGTTTGCATTTGATTACACATTGTATTTTTCTGTTTTAGATGTATTTAGGTTTGTTATGGTTACAGCTGCTATTGATATGTTAAGGTTTTCAAATTTGTTCCCTGCTTAGGGCACCAACCAAAAACTCTATTGATAACCAATGTATGAGCTACATAAGGTGTTTTATATCTTTTCACAGTTTGGGCTCCATTATTAAACAATGAATGGTGTTTTTACATGCTGCAAATATCAAACTTGCAAGTGATTAATGCAGCAATGGGTAAAAAAACATCTTTAACATTAGTACTTCTTTCTTGTTGTTAGGTTAAAATTGGACACAATTTTGAATTGTAGTTTTGTGCCCAAAAGCTCTGTCTAAGATCGCCATGGATCTTTCATACAATTTTGATGAGTGTTCGCATGTGCTGCTTTTGAAGATGCTTCTTTTTCTGTCTACTGTAAATAAATCCTCCAGTTTGACTTTTGTAAACTTGTAAGAAAAAAAAAAGTTTTAAGCAATGAAACTTAGCTGTTATGCTAAGTTAAAAAAACATTTTGATTCATGTTTTTTGTTTAATTTTTTGTATGGAGATTTAGATTCTAGATGCATGAAGTTCTTGCAATACTGATTAAATTTCTGTACAAAGCTTGAATATGGTGTTTCAATTATTTAATATTCTTTATTCTACGCGATGTGATTTTCTGAATGTATGCATGAAAGATGCAGATAAATGTAACAAGTTCTTGATAAGCAAAATGAATTGCATGATATGCTTGATGAATATAAAAATACTTAATAAAGACCCTTCCAAAAAAAAAAAAGCAAAATGCAGTGTGCAATATAGCTTTGAAATTTAAAACCTGCAAGTCAAGGTATGATTTCCCTCCTTTGCTTTTAATAGTTGATTTTGTATGGGTAGGCTACTGAATATTTACTATCGTCACCGTGCTATGATTTATGGTATAAGTGAGACTAGTGCCAAAATTTTAGCAAAATGTTGTAAAGGTGAAAATAAGATCTATCAAATTAAACTTTCAGATTAAAAATGTGCTAATAGATTTTTTTTATCTTGTGTCCAATTTGCAGCAGAAACAAGACAGTTTTTACTGATTATCTTAAAATTAGCAAAAAGAACGTATGCCAAAATCATAGCACAGTGAGGAAATTTAGCTGACACAAGTCAATCACAGAAAGCTGAAATTAAATCCAGTTGTGCCTGAGATTTTCATTAATTTTTTTAGCAAGTCAACTCGTAATTTTTTATTTCCATTTAGAGATTTGTCATTATGAAATTCTAGGAAATGAGGCTTTTGTTAAAAGAAAGTAATGTCGTGGTGTGACTCTTCTGGTATTGTAAAGTCTGCTTGTAGTTTGGCAATTAATGTGTCTTGTTGCAACCTTGTTCACACTTTAATTTGTCAGTTTTGAAAAAGGCAGATTCAGTGAGTTTGTTTTTAACTTGTACAACTATCTACATAATGATGAATGACTTATTTTGTGTTTTGCTACTTGTATTAGAAAAATATTCTCTACTGATATTGAACAGAACACTTTCGAATGTTGGATGAAACAGAGAAAGAAAAGATTCAGTTTGAAGTATTTTAATTGTTTGCATTTTAGGAATTAGTATTGATATTTCATTATCACGCAACTTACGTACATGATTTTTCCTGGCCAAGATCCGCCAAACATTCATTGTTTTACTCTTCCCATCTCCCACCCTCTTTCTTTTAGTTTTTAATCTCCCCCGCTCCCACCCTTTGTAGAGTGACTTGACATAAAAAGTTTATCCTAGATGTTATTTTCCCACCTTCTTTAAAATGCTAGTATGATCAACAAAACCACAAGTCTTAATAATTAACCTTCTTGAACATTAGGCTGTACATTTTCTGTGCATCAACTTTTCAAAGCACTTTTCCTCACTCTTTTGTTCTGAGTTACATAACAAGTTGATGCCTCTCTCTCTCTTTTTTTTTAAATTTTTAATGCCTGGTAGAAAGCGGTGCAGTGTACTTTGCTTCCACTGACAAGCAAGACGTTTTGTGGATATACCAGTCATACCTCTTGGAAAGACATATACCTTACATCTTTATATATTTAGACTAAATAATGGTAACAATTTTAAAACATCCGACATGGATGTAAAATTGGTGTGCAATTTTTCTTAATTATTTTTATTATCAATTTTGAAATATACAGTTAGTTTATTTCTGCACATAAAAAGCTTATGGTGTATACCCCATACATGAATCACCTCAACCTGTGACTGATCCAGTTCCACATAGTGTAGGAATTTTAATTTTTATTTTTATTACAGTGTCATAACTTTACATTTTGTTAGAAACGCATTGCATATAGGATGAGCAGTCCTAAATTGTAAACACTTATAATTGATCAGACATGACAAAAATTATTTATGGTTACAAATTTACATTCAGGAAATTTGACAAGTCTATTAAATAGCCACTCTCGGTCTCAAATTTACCACCCCTCACCCATCAAGTGTAGATATTCATTATTTTTATTATTAGACTTTGGACGAACAATTTTAAAATGGAAGTTCATTCCACTAATTTTAAAGCTTAACACTTCATCTTAAACAATTTTGGGCCTAGAAATAGTATAACAGACTAATATTTTGGCATTTTAATAACTTTGAGGAATGACAATAAAGAAAAGCAGTCACTTTCAACATTTACAACTTTTGCCATATTGAGTAAATCAGTATATATATATATTTTTTTAATGGATGCTGTATACTGAAAGAGCTTGTTTAATATTTATGCATGGCTGATGCCTTGCCGAAGGTTGTGCAGTGAATGGTAATCAATTCACAATGTATTTATTGCTTATATTGTGATCTTTTTTGTTTGTTTCACTGTGACATTGCTCTATTCCTTCTGTGTTTCTTTTTGCTGCTCCTCGATCGTTATTTTACAGTTTTATCTTTATTCTTTTTTTCCAAACCTAGAATTAACTATGCACGAGGTATGATGTAATTATAGATACCAGAATTAATGGATTTGATAAAGATGTCAGTATTTTAGGCTGTTGTAAATTAGCAGTGTAAATGCTTAAATCAAATAATATAAACTCTATATATGCCCACAGGTATAGCTGTTGTACATTTTTTTTTATTTTGGTCTCCTCTCTTCAATTTCTCAATTTCATTATCTCCCTTTGGATATTTTGACGGATATAAGATTAGTATAAAAACTCTGTTAGCTTAATAATATAAACTCTATATATGTCCACAGGTATAGCTGTTGTACATTTTTCTTTTTGTCTCCTTTATCTTCAATTTATCACTTTATTATCTCCTTTTGAATATTATCACAGGTATAAGATTAGTTTTAAAACTCTGTTAGCTTTTAATTTTATCATATTTAGTGACCTCAATTCAATGGGTTGGGTGGTGTTTAAATCACCTTTTTTTTCTGTCTTCATCTAGATTCATCTAATTATTCTTTCCTTTTCACGTCTCGCTTCAATTTCGCTCTTTTTTCTCTTCTCTGACACTTAGATCAAAATTGTTAGATCTAGTGCACTTAATCTAAAGGTTTCTACCGTTTTAATATTCTTCATGTCAAATATGTTACGGAGATATATCTATTGAATTATTTCCATTTTCTCTTCCTTCATAGCTTGAAATCATAGCTAACTTTTTGTTTTCATCATCACTTTGAATGGTAGAGGAGTTGTTATAATAGTTTTTACATTTTAACTGTCTTTGATTACAGCTTTTCAAATATTAATTTTTTAACTCTTTTTAAGTTTGGATGTTGTGTGAATCACATTATCCTATCAGCTGATTGTGTGATAAAAAAAAGTTACAGTAAATTTATGGGTTCTTTTAAGTGCCAAGGTGAGATCTTTTACTTGTTTGTTTCATCACTGAGAGTTGGATAGAAATCACTTTTGTATTGAATGAGAGAGAGAGGGAGGAAGGGAGGGAGAAAGAGACAGAGCGAGCGCGCTTGCATATTAACTTTTTTACCCATAGTTTGATTAGAAGTATGTTTTTGTTCCTAGTTCTTTTTGGAATGCCAGTTGTTTTTGGGTTGTTTTTTTTTTTTTTTAATTTTGTTTAAGAAATGGGATTTGAAATGCAAGTCAATTGATTTCAAATAGCAAGTCTTTTAACTCTCTTACCCAATCAGATTTAGAGACCTTATTACTTATGTAGTATAAAAAAATCTGTGTGGGGAAACATGGTTTGCGGTGGGGAAAGCATTACATTTAAATGTCAGATTACTATGACACATATTGCTCACTGAATTCAGGCCTTGCTCTTTGAGCTTATAAAAGTTTGTGCAGCAAGGGACTGAATTTTTGCAACCTGAAAAAAAACAGTGCTCTCTCTCTTTCTCTCTCTCTCTCTCTCTCTCTCTCTCTCTCTCTCTCTCTCTCTCTCTCATGTATTTCTAGTTTCTCCCAAGCTTTGCATGAAATGGGCAGTACTTTTCCCACTCTGATTTCGCTCCCCGAGCGATCTAGTCTTCGTACTGTGTTGTTTGGACTTACCTAGCTAGTTAATGATTTGTTGAAAAAGGTGCATTGCAATTTGTCCTGTTTAATTTTGTTACCGTTTGCATCTATAATCTGATGTATGGAAGAGATTTATTTTGAGAATTTCAAAATAAAGCCTGCCTTTGGGGAGATGGGCACTATTTTTTTCAAAAAGAAATTTAACATGTCTTTGGTATTTCTTTTGTTAAGATTGATCACATGTTCGTTGAATTATTCACTTGCCTGTCTTACTCCGTTCAATTATCCTTTTCTATCAGTTTTTTTTTTTTTTTTAAATAAAAGTTACATCTCTGAAGAAAAGGGAGACTGAAATTTTTATATGGAATGTGGTTATTATTGTTTTTGCTTCATTAACAAAATAATAATTAAACATTTCTTTTTGCAATAATATCATTCTGGTTCGGTTATTTGAATTTATTGTTTTTCAAACTGTTGTCCCCCAAGTCTTACTGTATATTCCTGTGTAATTTTTTTTTCGTAGCTTTGAATTTTTAAAGGTCTTATTCCTCTTAAGTTTTGTTTTGTTTGTGGTTGTGTTTTTTTTTTCAAAAACAACTCTAAGGTGCTTGTTATTGTTGTCTAGTAATAAACAAATACAAATCTGTCTGGCCAAGAAGTCTAGAACTGAAGGTGTGGCCAAACCTTGCCCCCTCTACGTGTGTAACGTCTCCCAGGTTCCCCTGTGGGTTCCTATACGGTGGTATGCAGCAACTTCAACTAGTGCCGGATTTAAGGCAGGACCCACGCGGTCTGGGCACCTCCCCCCCCGGTCCCACACCCGTACCCTCAAAAAAAAACAAAAAGACTTTTGTAAAATTATGCACCCCCGAGGTCAAACGTAAAGGAGGGAGGGGCCCTTTGCCTAAACTGGGCTCAAGCCCCCATGTAACCTAAATCGCCTATTGCAATTTTTAAATATTTTTAGCTCATTATCTATTAAGATTGAGGACTGTCATAGTTTATAGACATATCGTCATTTTATTTGCCAAGATAAGGCCAAAACACAATTACCATGTTGTTTTGATTTGTTTTGTTTTAATCTCAATATATGTGCAGCGGGCTGACAAAATGAGTCTTGTTGCGGTTGTTTTTTTTTTTGCGTGTGTGTGTGTGTGGGGGGGGGGGGGCATATGTGGGTACCCGGTTCGATCTCACGTTTGAGGAAATGTAGAGGAAATGTATCAATTGGTTGGATTTTTACCCGTACTGGTTGGGGAGGGGGTGTTAGCCCTGGGGTAGAACACCGGTTTCCGATGCAGGAAGTCCGTGGTTCGAGCCCTGGCAAAGTAGCCCGCTATTGGTTAGATCGGTGTCAGTCTAATGTGACATTGCCTGATGTTTTAGAAAGCCTCAAGCGATTTTAGAAAAAAATCTGATATGATTTTTTAAGGTTCATCCAGCAGAATTTTATTTGTGAACTATTTAAAAAAATGCGTACTTTTTTGTTATTTTCTTGGTGGGCCTGTGTGAAATTGAGGAGTGCCCTGTCTCCTTGCTAGTGTGTATGAATGTGTGCATGTGTTTGCGCAGAATCAGTGGGTTTTTTCCGTTGTTGGCGATCAAACACCACAGAAAATGCGCGGCTCTGTGTACAGCTATCGGTATGTTCGGCGACAGAAGAATCATGTCACCTACACGCAGGAATAATAATTTATGTTCGGTGGCTCTCTGTAGGGTCCCTAACTTGATATATTTTATGGTGCCTACCCCATGTATAGGTGAAAACATCTCGGCATGTTAAGGTCTGTCTTATCTCTTTCACGTATCGTGGTACATGTAAAACATTTAAAATAGCATTTTAACACATTTTTTCCTGCCACCAAACAATAATAACCTGTCCTTATTGTGCCCAGACGAGGCCTTCTTAAGTACAGGCCAAAGACAGTAGAAGTCACAGAATTGACCGCAGTGAACACATCTCGGCGTAATAAATGAATATAACAATGATCTAACTCTATTAAATCATTACCATAGTTATAACACATCGTATTGAGAGAGTATTTCCAGCATCGTACACAACAATCGAAGTTGACCTAAATGTGTCTATTATTAAATGATATACACTTCATTATAATTCAATTAAATCGAGGCTTCCATAAGAACAGCCAAGTCACCGAAATGATCGGAGTGAACACACTTTAGCGTAATAACAGTTACAGTGATTGCCATTGCCATAGTTGGTTCAGATTGATACCCAGATGGTAATGTTTTGTTTAGCTTACACATCTTACACTGCGACAAAGATAAATGATACAACGGTTCCTACGATTGTAATGTATGATTCACATGGCCTCTAAATGCAATTTGTTGTCTACTTTGGTGACTTTGCCTCCTAATTTTGGTCGCCTCGAAGTAATACAACTGTTTGTTTGCTTCGTAGACATTGATTGATGTTTTAGAAAGCCTCAAGCGATTTTAGGTAGATTTTTCTTTAAGCTTGAAACTTTCAAAATAAAGTATCCACCACTTCACTACAGATTGCAGTTTTTTTTACAACCAAAATACTGGATTTATACTTCGGTCGCAAGCTTGGTGGTCGTAATTTTATGGAGAAATGGAGAGTTGTGTGTCTCTCTCCTTCCCTCTCTCCCTTTCTCTCTTCATCACTCTTTCTCTTTATCTATTTGTATGTATGTATGCACGTCTCTCTGTTTATCCGGTGTCTTTCCTTTTCTCTCTGTCTCTATTTCTCTCTTATCGCCTCTTCCCCCTCTATCTCTCTAGCTCACTCTCTTTCTGCCTCTCTCTATCTATAAATTCACAAGTATACTGCGCATGTATATTTTATTTTTGCTTGTGTCCCATAAGGCTGGGAGATTAATTTTTGTTATACTTGTGGGAGGAGGGTGTATGATAAGAAAACGTTGCTGAATGCTTGACTGTCGATGTTGGTGCCTTGTGCCTTTAATGCCCGTGGAGCATAAACTTTCTTGGTGATCCATGCGACAAGTGCTAAAATTATGATATTTAAGATATGCTAACCACACAGCATTGCTCTCGACAACAGCCTGAGGGTTGGTCTGTTTGTCTATACATTTAAGAACACAGTGAAGAGAAGGTGCTTTAATTAAACATATAGAAAACTATATTTGTTAAGAAATAGAGAGAGCGCGGGAGGTAGAGAGAAGGAAAAGACAGGGTGTGTAGACTAGGGGAATAGAAAGAGGGAGAAAATGAAGGGGGAAAAAAGATTTGAAATCTAAGACATGGAAAAAAAGTGAGGGAAGCGAAAGAAAAAAAGGGAAGAAAGAGAGCGAGAAAGGGGGAGAAAAAGAGAGAGACACAGACACAGATAAGAGAGAGAGGAGGTGAGGGAAGCGAAAGGAAAAGAGTTTTCCACACAGCCACCCACACACACACACACACACACACATGCACACACACAAACACAGACAGGCAGAGAGAGAAAGAGACAGAGAAAAAAAAGATGGGGTGGGGTAAGAGAGAAGTTACAGGTAGAGTGGAAGTGAGAGACATCGAGTGGAAAAAAGGAAGAGATGACGAAAGATAGAAAATAACGATAACTATAAGCAGTACAAGTGGGCCCTCAATGGTCAATGGACATTGGGGATAATAAATAAAAAGTGCAATCCTGTCGTCCATAAAAGGGTTACGTACCTTCGATTTTCAAAGGGAAATAATTCTGTATAAAGGGAGATAATCCAAAAAATGAACAGGGGGTGCAGCTTACCGCCCATGAACCTCGCCATTTATATATATACATGATATATATAAGCACTCTCAGGATCGCGGAACCACCACACCACATTGACGAAGTACCTAACGCCTGTACCTCTGAGGACTGTGTGGTTATCACACACCTTCCGACAAAGCTTCCCTGCCAGCTTTCGATCACCAATGTGAGCCGGTGTTTTATGGGAGGAACCACATCAGACCCAAGGCATAAATACGATGAAGCGCGTACCGTATAGCCTTGGCCGTTTGACGGGCCTTAACACCGTTAGGGATCGGAGCCAGTTCAAGGCGAACTTGCGTTGCCAAGCGACCTTGAACAAACCTGAGTCTTATAAGTACCCCGGTCAAACATGAATCTTTCTCAATTTAGTTTACATGTTGTTAATTCTATTATACTTTTGTTATTAATAATACATTTCTACTCGCCAGGATTACTGGAGTCTGTGTTACAATGACACTTATTATTATGTTCTTACTTAATAAAATTTTTTTTTTAAGTATATTACAAAGCATATTTTTTTTCATTTCCAATTGTTAATTAAAATAGAAATTTTGCAGGTTATCCTTTTTAGAAAAAGATTTGTAACTCTAGACCATAGATGACTAACTTAAATAGTCCCCCTTTTGTTTACATTATCCAACGTAGTGACAACACACTGAGCACAGCTTATATTTTTCTCTGAGTCGAGACCTGGGCTGCCTCTAGCCTGAGCAGTCTCAACAACTAGTCACTGGTAAACCTGACAGCTTTTGCCTTAGGCATAGTTATTTGTATACATTTTTACACCTGTAATATTTTGTTTCAATTTTGTTCAGAAGCTGAGAAGGAACAGTCATATTATCCTTAACCAATCGTTTTTCTTTTTATGCAAGATCTGTAACAGATATCGGCCCTCAATTTTTTTCTGTAATCAGTTGCCATGATGGAAGCAATGGTTGGAGTTTCTGCTTTCATTGTTCGGACTGTCTTTCTTTGTTGTACGTGGTCTCTCTCTCTCTCTCTTTCTCTCCCTTTCTCTATCTCTATTTCTCTCTCTCCCCCCCTCTCTCTCTCTCTTTTTCTTCTCTCTCTGTCTCTGTCTCTTTCTTCTCTATCTGTCTCTCTTTCTCTCTGTCTCTGTCTCTCTGACTCTCTCTCTCTCTCTCTCTCTCTCTCTCTCAACCACTTTCCCCTCTCTCTTTCTCTTTTTTGTCTTCAAAACAACAACAAACACGTACCGAATTAATTTTTCGTGTTCAGTGCATCCCACTTTTGACACGATTAACTTCGTACAGTGTAACCATTTGAAAATGACTTCAAACGAAAGCCCTTCGAGCTAAATGTTGGCGCTTCCCGAGATTATTGTTCCAAAGTTTAAGTTTCGAAAATAATGATTATATTGTTTCATTCCTCCCTCCTTAACATATTTGCGCATGTTATGGCCGAAAACATGTTCTCATCTTTAAAATGTGATTAGTTCACAGATCAATCGTTAGTTTTTGAAAAGCATGTACATGTATTCTGTGTTCCATTCATCTAATTAATCATTTAAAGTAACAGAAAAATAATGAATTAAACATGTTATGACATGAAAGCACAAGCGAAAGTGAAAAAGATGCGCAGGTTGCTGTGAATTGTGATGAGATTGGCAATTCAATAGAACGCAATGGTAATTCGTATTCGTATTCGTATTAATTAAGATGCAAGAGGCATACATGCCCATGTCGCAAATGTTCAAACAATACAATCATATATGACAACAGTTTACTAACGCCTACACTATATGCTCATCATCTAGTGCCTTTCTGAACAGGTCTGTACTTTCAATGTAACGCAATGGTAATTATTGGATTCTAGCGTATTAAAATCCAGAACGGCCTGAAATGAATAAGAGATGAGCAAGATGGTAAGGCTTGAATAAGGTGTGAAGCTTGTGGGCATAACATACATATACACATGGGTCAGTAAGAAACTGGACGTTACACTTTATTTTGGAATGACATTCTTTAAACGGTCGACGCAACAAACAAAAGTCTTTAACACACTATATCTAATTTGAATACATCTATTGGTGATGTACTAGTTATATGAAAAAAAAATGGCATGGGTAGTCCGCATCATCTAATATGTGTTTGAAAATAAGGCTGAGACTTTTATACGGTGGCGCAAATGAATCACAGATAAGTATACCTAATAATGAGAGCGTTGATTTGTTTCTTCTGTTATAGATCAGTTCCTAACATCTTTAGAGAACATATGAAACTCGCATTTACAAAATTATTAATATTCACTCGTTTGGCTTCCAGATGCCTTTAAAACTGTCTGATAAAGAGATGAAAACCACAGCATAGAGACTGGTATATTCACCATTCAAAAACGATTTCCTTCTTACAACCATGACTTGCACCAGTTTACAAAGTTCTAAAATATCTTTTTTTTTTTTTTTAAAAAAGAACCAAAAGAAATAAATCTATAGTTACGCATTTACATGCTAATCTTCAACAAACGAAACCAACAAACGTTTTCAAATGTCGAAATTGCACCCAGAATAATACTTAGTTCTCACAGTGTCAAACAGCAGCGAGATCTATCTTTCAAAGAACAACAAGAATAACTTGACAACCTGTCTCTTATGAGCATTTCATCAAAAATAATGTTCTCCGTTACCTAGAATAGTTAAACATGCCCATGTACTGCCACCATCGATGATAATGCCTGGATAAAAAACAAAAAAACAACAACAACAAAACACACACACAACCCCCCCCCCCACAACAACAACAACAACAACGACGACGACGACCACGACGACCACGGCTACAAACAATACAACGACGACGACGACGACGACGACGACGACGAGAGGCTCCACCCAACCCCACACAAACCACCTCCAAACAACAACAAAAAAAAAAAAACACTTCGTGACATAGATATTAGAAGATCAAAACCATTCATATGTGATAATAACCCTACTCTACACCATTAAATATGTTGACTAAAATTTAATAGTTTATAACAATATTTAGAGAGTAAAACAACGAACCGCTGTCTCACTCAAACGGGCTGTGAACGCAAACATATCATAGACCAATCATTTGAGGGAGATTTAGCAACAAATCTAAACTGTCACTGTTAGCATTTGTAAGGCGAGGTGGATAAAAAATTTTCAACATTTGTAAGGCGAGGTGGATAAAAACATTTTATCTTCATTTATTGTCACTAATTCTGTTAGTGTTAATAAGGGATTTGGCAGTAATCACACTAGCCTTCCTATTTTCCCTTTTTTATATTCTTTTTAGTTCAACAACTCGTAAAGAAGTTCCAAGGGACACACTTTGAGCAGATCAAATCAAAAAACAACAACAAACACACCAACATAATTATGTTAAACGTTGATTTTGTGAATTATATATAAGTTGAAAAGTAATTTAAGCTAAAATTGCAATTTTAAAGTATGGTAATTAGTGACAGTATTTTTAGAGTTTTTGGTATTTTTACGGTTACTTCCCGTGGTTCAGTTTTATTTATTTATTTATTTATTATTTTTTTTTCTCAGGTAGATTATGACCAACTAGGCCTATCTTGAATCTACGATCGTTCCAAATTTGATATTTTTTTACAGTAAAGCACCGCTTTTTTGACCTTATAGTACATTATAAAACATTCATTAATAAGATTAACAACACTTTGTTAAATCTCCAGGCATTTTTTGTATGTCTTTGATCTTATCTGGAATAGCCTGAAGAAAGGCGATCTCACATCTGACGATTATCTTCAAAATAAAATTATGTAGAAACCAAAATCAATCGCAGCAGACCTCTTGGAGGTACTCTTTTTATCGAAATGATTTTTCTTGAGTATGTCGAGTATTCAGATTAGATTTATACACGTTTTATAGCATGGCTAGGCCGGCTCAACTAAGCTAGGCTTCGCTGCAAGACTAGGTTCAACTCAGCGTAAATTTAGCCTGCCACTGACTTCTGAAGTTCTGAGAGCTGACACCGAACGAGGTCAGGGCTGTTATGGCGGCACAGCTTTGACAGTTGAGGTAACATTGCACACTGTGTCACCTGTTATTTGCTTCCTGTGCTGTGTTACTTCCAAGTTTTTCAGTCAATGTCGATGGATTGACATCAAGCTACACCCTTATGATAAATGTAAGTACTATCATATCAACAGCGTTTGAATTAAAGGCTGTGCAAACACTACAAACCCGGAGGTTAGGCCGAGAGCAATCTTTACATTAGACTTGATCATCGTCAATGATTTCCTGTTTGCAGTCACCATACGACATGCAGCGGCACAAAGTGGGTGTGTCTTTAGATCTAGATAGACATAGATCGAGATCTATCTTTACCTTGCCGTTCATAACCAAAGATAAACCTTTAGATTCAAGATATTGTGGATGAAGGTAATCTCTATTTTTCTTGATCTGATCAGTAGATTTTATATTAGGTCTAGTTCTAGAGATCCAATCGAGGTAGATCTAGATCTTGATTTAGCTTTAGCACTAAGATCTCTAGATTCTAGAATCTAGATCTAATCTAAGAGCTAGCCTACATTCTACAACCATTCATGAGATTGCATTGATCAAGATAATAATTCTAAATATACTAATAGATCTAGAGTTATAGATCAAGAAGAAGCACTCTTGCAGTTTTTTTAGGAGACTAGATCTAGATCTATCTATTTTATTTTAATTGATGAGGATAGATCTAGATCTAGGCCTACATGATCTAGACTAGTGCAATTTTTTTGCAATACACTGAATCAAGATGGATGATAGTTTTGTCTAAGTTGGAAACATAGATCTAGATCTGTAGACATCAAAGTAGTTTTATTTGACATTGTATTTTAAAATAATCGTTCACGAGAATGAGACTTTGGACATGTTATACAGGTCTAGATCTAGATCTTGTGGGTTTATGATGTTTAATTGATATTACAGTTATATACCTAGAGCAAATTTAGACAAAATAACATGATTTTATAATATTAGCAATATTGAGGCAGAAACACAAGATTAGATGCTTTAATTTAGGCTAGATCTAGATCTATCTAGATTCTATGCCTATATATCTATTTGTTTTTTCCTTTCAGTATAATTATGAGATCATTTGGACTTTTTAAAATTATTATTTTACGAAGTAAAAAGTGACTTCCAACGTCCAAAAGTTAACGAAATTGGTATTTTTAGAATGCATGATTGATGCTACGTTAAAACGCTAGCATAAACTGTAAAGGTGCCAGATTTATATTAGAACCTATGGGTATAATTATAAATATCTTGCGATGTTGAACATTTGAAATAGAGTCTAGATCTGGATCCAGCATGTAACTCTGCAATCAGCACTTGTAATTTGATGCTGCATAGAAAGATCTTTTAGGCCGCACACATGTTGTGTGGGATGATATAATCTTCTGCTAGCGTCTTTTTTTTGTAAGTTCCTCAAATGGCATGTGCACACAAGGAATAGGCCTAAAACCATACAATTTGAACAGTTTTAAAGATACATTAATTTTTAGAAGTTATGTCAACAATTTGAACAAGATTTCACAGGTTTGAGCAGTGATTAAGCCAGTGAAAGGGAAAGGTCCTCAGTTTTTTTTTTTTTATCATGACTGTTTCTCTGTTGCCAAGTTGTATTTTAAAAGTATTATTTTTTGTGCGTGTAATTATCTTTTTTACTTCCATCCATTTATTGGCTAGGGTCCTTAGCAGCCGAGTAGATGTGCTCTTTGGAATTTTCTCTGCGGTCTTGTTTCCAGGTCCGACACTTTACTACATCTTTCATCTGGTGCTAAAACTTCCCGTTCTATATCCATCATCTATGACATTTCTTTTTTTTCATTTTCTTTTCCAGTTCTTCTCTCCATACATGTGCGCTTTTGGTCTCCCCCCAGATCTCTTTACCTGTAAATATTATGTTAGCCTCCTTCTTGACAATGTCATTCTTTCTCTTGGTCTTCCCACAGCACACAATACATCTAGGCAATATTTTTTGTGTTTGTGACTTTTGACTGTTCATGTAAATAAAAAATGTATAGGCCGAAGTACAATAAAGAGGTATTTCGAGATCTGATTAAATATTAACTAAATGGGCTATTTTTTTTATCTGTTGTACCAAGTTAATTTTTCTTTGCAACATTGCATGAATAAATGTCATGTCTTGATGTTTAATATGAACCCAAATCTGAATGTAGTTGGCTTCGGCCAGGAATTTAAGCATACAAATAAGACGTCTCTAAAGTTAGTAATAAAACTAACTGGAATGCAGCTACTGACTACTCGGATCACAGATTGAAAGCTCTTATAGAATTTATGATAAACCATACATCTACCTATCTTTGAATCAGATGCACAACAGTAAAGGGGGGTTGGGGGGGGTATTGGTAGCCCTGGGGTAGAACATCGGCTTTTAGTCGCAAAAGGTCCATGGTTCGAGCCCCACTCTGGTGACTCAGCCCCTTCTAGATGGATTGGACGGTCTATGTCAGTTTGATACATGTAGTGTGTAGACCAATTGCCCGACTGAGACAGAGTCATGGTATCCCCACACTGTCTCTGTGCCGCAGCACAGCCTCTATACAGATAGTGCTAACGTTGGACGCTAAGCAACAACAAGAACACGATGCTGCAAAGGTCATATTTGTCAAAACAAGCCATGTACATTAATTCATTTTACAATTGCTCTATTGCTCTGTGGGCGCGGGTCCGAAGATTCCAACAACAGAGTTTTAGAGACTCAGATACAGTCTCGGCACTACAAAGGTCACATAAATGAAAACAAATAATGTCCATCGATTTGTTGCGGCGGGTTTCAAGATGCCGAGCTGCCGTGGTGAAACAGGTGGTTATACATGTAGAACTTATAATTTTGCTGCTTCAGCGACTACCTTTGCAACGTACTTACTGTGTATTAAGGCAGACCTTCTGGTCATTATGATGCTTACTCACACAGGGTCCTATTGTCATACATTGGGCACAGTTTTTGTTGTTGCTTTTTCTTTCTTTTACTACTTCCTCTTATTCTTTCGATGGTAATTTCTATAATTCGAACAAGAACCGTAAGAGCGATTTGTTACTAGGCATAAAGGAAAATAATTTTATACAATGGTGGGAAGCGGTAGTCTTGGGATAGAGCATCAGATTCCAACGCAGGAGGTCCGTGGTTCGTGACCAAGTTCGAGGTACTCCGATCTGTGGCACCGTCGCCGTATATGACTTTTTTTTAAGGCAGATGAGGCGTACTAGAAGAGTGTTTCACCTCTCGGAGCAAAGACTTCTGAATTTGTTACATGGACTGTAACAATCGGCGGTTGTTGCAGCCTTTCTAGACCTAGCTCTTAGAGTTTCCTGCGATACACGATACACAGTCATCGTGCACCTCAGAACTAATATTAGCAGATCGGGCCTCAAGAAGCCTATCAAGTATCCATCATTCATTCATTGTAAAGATCCGTTTTCCTTCGGAGGTTTAAGCTCAGCCATCAGAGATACTCCTTGGTTCTGTGACAATCGGCGGTGTTGCAGCCTTTCTAGATCTAGACCTAACTCTTAGAGTTTCCTGCGATACACGACACACAGTCATCGTGTAAATCAGAACCAAGATTAGCAGACCGGGCCTCAAGAAGCCTATCAAGTATCCATCATTGTAAAGATCCGTTTTCCTTCAGAAATTTAAGCTCAGACATTAGAGATACTCCTTGGTTCTGTGACAATCGGCCGTTGTTGCAGTCTTTCTATATCTAGACCTAACTCTTAGAGTTTCCTGCGATATACGATACACAGTCAATGCGTACCTCAGAACCAATATTAGCAGATCGGGCCCCAAGAAGCCTATCAAGTATCCATCATTGTAAAGATCCGTTTTCCTTCGGAGGTTTAAGCTCAGACATTAGAGATACTCCTTGGTTCTGTGACAATCGGCGGTTGGTGCAGCCTTTCTAGACCTAACTCTTAGAGTTTCCTTTGATACACGATGCACAGTCATCGTGCACCTCAGAACCAAGATTAGCAGATCGGGCCCCAAGAAGCCTATCAAGTATCCATCATTCATTCATTGTAAAGATCCGCCTTCCTTCGGAGGTTTAAGCTCAGACATAAGAGATACTCCTTGGTTCTGTGACAATCGGCGGTTGTTGCAGTCTTTCTAGTTTCTAGACCTAACTCTTAGAGTTTCCTGCGATACACGATACACAGTCAACGTGTACCTCAGAACCAAGATTAGCAGATCGGGCCCCAAGAAGCCTATCAAGTATCCATCATTCATTCATTGTAAAGATCCGTTTTCCTTCGAAGGTTTAAGCTCAGACATTAGAGATACTCCTTGGTTCTGTGACAATCGGCGGTTGTTGCAGCCTTTCTATATCTAAACCTAACTCTTAGAGTTTCCTGCGATACACGATACACAGTCATCGTGCACCTCAGAACTAATATTAGCAGATCGGGCCTCAAGAAGCCTATCAAGTATCCATCATTGTAAAGATCCGTTTTCCTCCAGAGGTTTAAGCTCAGAAATTAGAGACACTCCTTTGGTTCAGGACCTAGATCTACACGCTTGAGTGAGAGGGGAATCAGGGGAGGGACCTGTTACAGAGGCAGAAGAACTCGTTGTGGGGTTTTTCTGCTTTTCATCCCGGGATTTCACGGTTCTTGGGCAGCGCCAGTTTCAGACCAGGTTCAGAAAATACACTGTAACAAGGATTGAGTTCATTAAGTTAGGCTAATCATCCGTCGCCTAAGCTTCAAAGTTGGTAGTATTTTCCTGTTATATAAATTATAATACAAGAAAAAAAAAACCCTCAACCCATACGTTAAAAAAGCCGAAGGTTTTGATGGAGATGACGTGTGTTTTCATGAATGGAAAAATGAAACCCTTTCACAAACTGCGATCCTTTGAAAACCAGTTTTTGCTCAGTCTTACTTTTGTGTCGTTTAGCCCTAGTCTGTGTTACAGTTTTACATCATAAACTGTGTCGAGGCAAACTTTATGATGCCGTACCTCTCCGCCGTGTTATAGCTTAATAACAAACGATCAAATGGTAATTTTATTATTACCGCAGGTATTTTGAAGTGTCGTGAATTTATAACCCGGTGGTTTTCTTGGCATGGTTCAAGCATGCATAGCCTACGTGCAATCTGCCTGTCTTCCTGTTGCTTCCTTCTATACAATGATGCATCTATCCTAGAAATGCCTTCCTCTTTTCTTCTAGCTTAATCATCTATTTCTCTGTTTGTTTCCTCATGTTTTATCCCTCCCTTTCTCCCTCTCTCTCTATCTATCTGTCTCTCTCCTATTCCCCTTTACTGTCTGTTTTTCTCTTCTCTCTCCCTCTGTCACCCCATCTTTTATCTCACTTTTCTCCGTTCTCCTGAAATGTATGTGTCCATCTTCTTCTCCCCCCCTCTCCCCCTCTCTCTCTCTCTCTCTCTGTCTCTTCCTCTCTTCTCTCTCAGTTTGTCTTTCTGTCTCCCCCTGCCATAATTATGTCTATGTCACACAGACCCGTAACGCTATTTTTCAAACCCAAACAGGCGGCGTGATATTGATACCTCTGGCCGCTGTTTTTACTGTTCCTTCCACCTCCAGAAACCTCAAATCCGAGAATATTAGAATGATTCTGTCCCCAACTATGGCTTCCCTTCATCCCAAAGACCCAAGCCTCTTCTCTGAAAAAATATCAACAATAACAACAACAATGAAGGCAACGAGAGGACATCACAATTCTGTGTTACATGAATATTATTCCAGCCTGTCTGAGCTTTTGAATCTTTACTTTAATTCCTCTATTTCCATCTTCATACTGGACGTGGTTGTGGCAGCTGCCCCTGATTCTTCATGAATTACCCTATTCTCACTGTAACAGACAAAACCCCATCCACTTTGGATTCCCCTTTTTACTGATCCATCTGTGTATATAATCGGATCATGTCTCTTGGAGTTGTCATGGATGAGCTGTCGTATGTCCTGTTCAGTGACCGCTGCTGCACACTCCCTCCTATCTCTTCCCATAGTGATGATGACCTTTGTCAAACCCGTCTGTTCAGGGCCGGTCTTTATCCATTCTCTGCCATCAATGATGTCTTCATTTATGAGAAACGCAGAGAGCGCCTGTCGAAGCGGGTTTGCCTCAGGCCTTATCTTGGAGAGAGACCTATATCTGCAATAACCTTATCTAGAAATCTATGTCTCATTTTCTATTAAGAAGAAAAGATAACAGTGAGGAGTTAATGAAGTTAGATTTTTTGGTTTTGTTTTAACTTTTATTTTTCCGCTCCTAGGAAAGTGCCTTCTTGGCTGGGAATGTTATTAATCCTTTTGACACTATGATATGAACATTTTCATTGATATTAGTTGGATGATATTTAGAATTTTAAGCCACCAATATGCCAATCTTTTTTAACCTTTTCACATCCCATGATTTTAGGCCTATTCCTTGTGTGCACACTATTTTGGAGAATTTTCAAAAATTTGACAAAGCTTTGATATTTATTATTTTGAAACGAAAGGTGTGAGGATCAATACAAAAAGGTGCTAGCACAAGAGCGTGTCAACTCCCACAACATGTGAGCGGCGTGATGGGAAAAGGTTACAAAAGTTAGCATAGCTCTTGTTTTAATTTTTTTCTTCATCTCATCATTCTTTCGAACTGGGTTTAGAGTTAGTATGAACTGGCGCAAGTTGTAGAGCGCCATCTCCTAATGGGGAGGTTCTTGGTTCAAAACCCACGATCTGTCAACAAATTATTTGTCCGATTTTTTGTCCCACTGGTTGGGTCGGTGTCAGTACATCATTGCATGGCGTGCAAACTGTAATGTGACCGTCTGAGACAGAGCAAGAGACATAGTATCTCTGTGTGGTAGCTCGTAAACTTGTCACACGTTAGTCTTTGGACTCGTCCACTCTAAATATATAGCCTTTATAGTAAATACTTGAACGCTAAGCAACAATCTCAAATTCAAATAGAACACCATGTTACCAAACCAAAAACCAAAACGATCAATGCGCCTAGATCTAGATCTAGATCTAGCTAGCCGCTCGCCTGCTCTTCAGCCACCCCAACTTGGCAATCTGGCATGTCGCCTGCTGGCCAATTAGTGGCCGAATGAGGAGATGCGCGCGCTGAGCACGGCTTCTGCAGCAGACGATAAATCCACGTCTGCTGATACTAGTGATACTGATAGGCCTGACGCCTTGATACGTTCCAGGCTTCTAGTCCATCTAGTCCAGCCACAAACCTAGGCCTAGTGGGCTTGAACTAAACCACTTTGGTGCTGAGGTTAATTTCTAGGAATGATTTAGCCTACCTCAAGATTATTATCTATAGCTGTTTGTAAATTTGACATATCTTTTTAATCGAACTCCAATGCATTATATTATGCTCTGAAAGTGGCAGTCGAAGATGATTTTAGCCAGTGAATGGAAGTGGGTAGCCATTGAGTTATAGACACGTGATTTTCATTACGTGTATTGATTTCAGAATAGGGATCAAATTCAACGCACAGCACTCGAGTGGCTTAGGAGATAGAGTGGGATGTGGGTTCGAATCTAAGGAAGAGATGGGGAGAACATCGAATTGGAAATAAAATAACTGACCATACATGTCTTGTATTTAGTGAACTTATGAGACTCACTGACTGCAACCCTAGGTTCTGAAGGTCATAAAGATGTTTCCTTGGACAAGATCCATCGATAGTACTCGATGCAAATGCCGTCTGTTTGATTTATTGTTGTTTTGTCTTGCCCCTCTTGGTCCTTGTATTATTGATTAAAATAATAAAATTTTATTTACTATCACTGCGTTCTTCTTCTGTCTCTCTCTATCTCACTCTCACTCTCTCTAGATCTCTTTCTCTCTCGCTTTTTCACACACAGGCAGACAGACGCACACACACACACACTCTCACTATCTCTTAAACTCACCATACACATGGGTGAGGGGGGGGGGGTCACTGATCTCAAGTGATAGAGCGTTGGTCTCCAGATTGGGAGGTCCGCGGTTCGAATCCCACGATTTCTTCCCCATCTTGTTGGATCGGTGTCAGTATAATGTGACCAGGCCGGCTGAGACAGGAGTCCATGTCTCTGAGCCCTGTCTGATGTGTGTCACTACGTCAAATTGTCAGACGTCCGTCTTGCGGCCCGTCTAAAATATAGCCTATATACTTAGTACTGACGTTGGAAGTTAAGCAACAAAACAAACACACGCCCCTTCCAATCAGATAGTATCACTCTCTGAATAATGAATGGTTTGCCTATTAATTTGTTTTGATTTTAAGTTCTGTTTTGCTTAGCCAGCACGCCCAGCAGTACCACTCAGTTTCGTTCTCACGGCCGTTCACGACTCACTTTACACCTACTGGCATGTTTTCAACACGTCTCGTCTTTCATTATGTAATTGCAATTAGAAACGTACATACATGTACATAATAATACAGTGAACCAAAACATGAAAAACGGTTTGCGGATCACCAAAATGAGTAGTTTATATTATTATGTTCTATTTTGTTTGATGGAAAAGAAAAGCATTTGTCATATTTTACTTTTTTTTTCTTCTTTTTGTCCCTTCCTCTTTTTAACGTTTGAACAAAAATGAAAGTTTAGTAAATGAATAGTGTTGTCGGCATTTCCCAATAATCGATTATTTTTATCGATCTTGATTTTACCTTTCATTTATAGCACAGGAACAATACTTATTTATAGCACACTGTTAATAAACGATAGACACATGCAATACTATTCTAAGAGTGTTGCAGAAAGATAACATGGTGCAGGCTTGCTCTGTGTCCTTCTTACGTGCTATTACAAACTTGGCTCACTTTTATTTTGCTTTCAGTTGCTGCCGTTGTGATTGTAAAATTACAATAATATTTGATTATTTGGTTAAGTCTGAGTTAAATTATCACTGTCTAGGAAAGGACAGTAGCAACGATGAGTAGTAGTAGTAGTAGTAGTAGTAGTAGTAGTAGTAGTAGTAGTAGTAGTAGTAGTAGTAGTAGTAGTAGTAGTAGTAGTAGTAGTAGTAGTAGTAGTAGTAGTAGTAGTAGTAGTAGTAGTAGTAGTAGTAGTAGTGGTAGTAGCAGTAGCAGCAGCAGCAATTATTACAGTTGTGGCAGTGGTAGTAGTAACAGGAGCGACAACAAGAACAGTTAAAGCGTGTCGCTAGCTGGTCTACATGCAGTGTGTAGTGTGCTATCATTGATTGGTTAGGGCCTAAGGTGTGTTAATTCCGGCGATGTTCCGTTTTTAGCAACCGAGCAGCACGGCTATTGATAGTCTTGGAAAATGCAACATGTGACTGACACATTGACAGAATTTGAGCTTTAGGCTGATGGCTGATGCTCCACTTTTGATCAGCTTTGGGCTATTTATCAAAAGTGTCACTACGTGCGCACCAGCAGTTAGTTTACGTCCGCTAGTGCAAAGCATCGTGCAATGAAACGGGTTTCCTTCGCTTTTTCACTAGTCTATATACCGGTAACAGATTTCTGTTAATAGAACTCTGCGGTATACACTTGAAAAAAAAAAACCCCAACGAAACCGGCTAAGTCACAGAAATGAAATTTTGAGAAGACTGAAATTTAAGATTTGAAATCATCATGATTATCATCATCGTTATCGTCATCGTCATCATCATCATCATCATCATCATCATCATCATCATCATCATCATCATCATCATCATCATCATCATCATCATCATCATCATCATCATCATCATCATCATCATCATCATCATCATCATCATCATCATCATCATCGTCGTCATCCTCATCATCTTCATGTGATATTTGATCCGTAATTATAAGCTATGAATATTATTGGCTCGACAATGCATTAATAGTTTACACGTTACCGAGTTTGACTAAAGAAAGGTTTCAGACTCTTTTCTTAGTGGAATATTAACTTTACATCTCGGTCGAAAACCTTGTTAACGTGACACTAAAACGTGGAGTAAAAAAACAAAAAAAAATCCAGCCAAAAACCAATAAAAACAAAAGAAAAAGCAACCAACAACGACACACAGAATTTTTGTTTTATATACATGTACATCATGACGTTTACCCCCATCCTCCTCTCTCACTCCTCATCTCCGTTCTTTCTTTTTTCCGTCTGCTATTTTTGTAATATAAAAAATAAATCTTCAAATGCCCTGTGGCAGAACATCGGCTTTCGGCTTGGGAGGATCGTGGTTCAAGCCCTGGCGATTTCGCTCTCTCTCTCTCTCTCTCTCTCTCTCTCTCTCTCTCTCTCTCTCTCCAGTATCTTCCCGTCCCCAAGATCCTCACCCAGTGTGAGTTACCACTTAGCATGACCGACAAGTTAACGTCCGTTAAGACTAGAGCAAAGACAGCAGAAGTCAACCAGGACCAGAGTGTACTGTGTACGCTGTGGAAGAATCCTCTCCCAGACCTGTTTACCCAAACCAGTAATAAAAAAGTAGTATTTCCCTAAAGAGGCGAATTACCTGCTACATGTACATTTCACTGATATGGAAACTGTGTGGAAATACGCTCTTTTGGCGTAAAGTTGCCAGCACTGCATAGTATGAAGACTCCAGTGCGTCCGCTGAAGGCACTAAAATTAATCTACGACTACGAGTGTAATCTTGCCCCCCCCCCCCCCCCTCCCCCCCCACTCGTTCTCCCACCACTAACTATAAACCTGCCCTGGGCCATATTATTCCTTTTTAAAATTTGTCCTTCAACGCCTGCTATGCTTATTTAACACATCGTTTTATAATTCTTCTGAAGGATAAGCCTACTGCTTTGTTTTCTTTTAAATCGATTTGTAATGCATACTTATATAATGTTCTTTCTTTGCCAATCTCTTTCTTTTTTATCTTCTCTCTCTCTCTCTCCTTAACTACGGTAGCTCTCTTGCTCACGTTCTAATATGCAGCCCCGGTCGTCAAGAGCACTCAAAGGTTTTCCAAGACATTATTGTAAAGAGCAAATGCTGTTTAAAACAGCTTATCATATCAAACAGCTGTACGTGACATCTGACAGATCAATGAAAGCTTGTCTTGATTTTCTCTTTGTTTTTGTTGAAGTCCATCTGAATAATCACACTACATGATCACAGAAATAAACACAGTTCTTTCTCATTATATAAGCAGGACATAAAAAAATGTGTTTATTACATTTCTGTCATTAAACATGAAACGATAATCCAAAAGAAAAGAAAGAAACACCGTCTTAAACAGTTTATACTGTTTCATAGAGTAGTGTGTCCATTTTTGTTTGAATCTTCTACATTTTATTGTTTCGTTTCTTTTTTTTTGATACTTTTGATACCCCTAATCTTCATTTAACCACTGACCACCCTTAAACATATCTTTGTTATTACCGGGACCAAATAGAGCGGACTGGGCAGAAGAGGGAAAATGGAAAGAGTTCGTTGGTGATCTAATGTAAGGAACGAAATATTCTTCTTCATTCTTTACTAATTTTCTGAAGGCATTTAGCTCACTGTGTCATGGAAGTGCTCTCTAAGAAGGCAATTTATTACAACTGATCCCTACTCCCCCCCCCCCCCCCCCACCCCCCAAAAAAGGGGGGGGGGGTGCTTTCCTCGAAAACGGATTGTGCGAAATCCCTTTAACACCTCCAGTCTTAAATGCAACAGTGTCCGCCGCGACTCTTCGACAAAATACTACGCGACACTGCCCTGACCCACGTCTCTCGTCTGGAGAGCTGAAAACCTTGCACCAGAGAAGCGTATTATTCTTTACAGATTTTGAGAGACTTCGCCTCTGTTCAACAATTATTGTACACTAAGTAAGCTTGTAAAGTTGGCAGCTCTGCTCTTACACCTCTTTTATGATGTGAAATCCACCAATCCCCCTTCGCCCGATCACCGTCTACTAGCTAGTTTCATAATAATAATATTATTGTGACGCTGTTTTGACCTTCTTTTATGTTGTGTAGTCTACAGAGCTGCAAAAGAAGCAAATCTGTGCACCTCTCTCTCTCTCTCTCTCTCTCTCTCTCTCTCTCTCTCTCTGTCTCTCTCTCTGTCTCTCTTTCTCTCTGTCTCTGTCTCTCTCTCTCTCTCTCTCTGTCTCTCTCTCTCTCTGTCTCTCTCTGTCTCTCCCTCCCCCCCATACCCACACACACACATTTTTGAATTGCACCTTTTGTTAGCCTGTCAGGTCGGCAGCTTTACTTTTACACGTACCTCCGATCTAAAATCCGACAATTTCTGCACCCTGTCTACGTTTAACTAGACTCATACGGCGCTGTATTGACTTTCTTTTAAGGTTGTGTAGTCTACGGCGATGTAAACTGTCTCAGCTGTTTCTAATTAATACTTTAATGATATTGCTCACCTTTGGTTCTAAATGCAAATCTTTGTTTATGTCGGTTACCCAGCTAGTTATATTTGAATGCTTCGGAGGAGGCTCATCTCCGCTTTTCAGTTCTTTCATTCCTCCTCTCGATTCATATCCTTATTTCCTCCTGAGAATTATTGCTTCACAACACAGTCATACACATCATTCAGTGCATATGATGCACATAGAACCCCACTATAGTAATCCCACCCCCTCCAAATCTCTCTCTCTCTCTCTCTCTCTCTCTCTCTCTCTCTCTCTCCTTCTGCTCCTACACGGTTCTTTCACCTGAGATTCCAACAATCAAACACCTCAGGTAATTTCGTTTGATTACGGCTTTAAATAAATGATAGTCCGTGGCTTACCACGTTGCACCATCGGCTCATAAATGTAAATAACCAATATCATCTTAAAGCAGCTATTATATTTCATTGGGGTCGACCTTCATACATGACGTCAAAAGGAGTCGTCTGGTGCACCAAGACGATCTAATCTATTCCTTTGTCAGCACTTCGTATTTCGTAGTTACAACAACCCCCCTATCTTTCCTCCCTAGGGCTTTCATCAGAGACCTTGCGATAATAGGTCCATATAAAAAAACGAAGACGATAATTACGTGAGGGACTCTGCAGTCTGCACTGGCATGGCGCTCAATCATAGCTCTATTCCAGACTATAACGGAATCAACGAGTGATCAGGACACGCTATGCCTAGAAATATGCGGCGTGATTATGCCATACGTTGTCGTTGTGTGAATCGCAAAGTCTGGAAATTTAGAACTAGAGAGAATACTTATTTACTGTGTTAGTCCTAACTGAGGTTTCTGAAGGACGTTGATGTATAATAAAATTGAACTGTGATAATCATACATATGTACCTTCTAAACTGCTGTAATACAATGTACCCTTCACTTTTAACCAACTTTTTTATGCACACTTTCTATGCTTTTGCCACTCAGAGGAATAAAGAAGTCACCGTTGCTGCCAGTGTAATGTATTAAATGTCTTAGGACATCATGGGCACAGTAAAGCCGTTACTGTGCTGACGTGCCGTGAAAGAATCTCAACTTAACCTCAGTCCTTCCAAAACTCCTGTCTTATCTCCAACTTTTCGATCACAAGTGCTACGCTGTCAGGGACTGCCGTCAATGGGGGATAAAATTTGGGACCGCCGTAACATGTGGCGATAAAAGTTTTAAATGCTAACCTGTTGGCCGTCCCGTAGTCTCTCCACTTCTGTGTCTCTTGCTCTCTCTCTCTCTATCTTATTCTCTTTCTTACTTTCTTTCTCTCGCTCTGTCTGTCTCTTTCACTATCCCTCTCTCTCTCCCCCTTATGTCTTTCGGTTTGTTTGCTGTATCTGTGACTGGCTTCATTGCACCGCCCCTCCCCCTGTATCCTTCCCAATCTCTCTCTCTGTCTCTCTCTCTCTCTTCATTTCCCCCTATCTCCATTTCTCTCTCGTTCTCTCTCTCTCTCTTCCCCTTTATCTGTTTCTCCACCCCCGCCCCTCCCCCTTAATCTCTCCCACACATTTCTATTGTTAGAAAAATGTGATCTCTTCCAATCTCTCATTCCCTCTATTCTGCCTCTATTCCCCATCCCCCTCCTTCTCCCCCTCTCCCACTTTCCTCACTGCTCTAAGCCAAGACTACAGCCTGGAGTAAGATCCAACAGAGCCGAGCCCCCACTGAATGACCCAGGCCGTGTCGTGACATGGAAGGTCTAACCACTACTGATGGTTCAAACTGGAGCAGTCAGTCAGTCAAACAGTCATTCAGTCAGTCAGTCAGTCAGACTCAGAGCCGGGCTCTGTCAGTGGCACTTAGATTAGTACTACTAGTAGTCATTGGACCAGTGTCCTGTGAACCTGCGTCTTGTCCACGCCTCCCAGGCATACATACATGTATACACTGATACAGCGTTCGGCATTGCCGCATTGCATGGGACGGGATCTAGCGAGGCTAGATGTAGATCTAGATTTAGATCTTCTACAAACGATAGTGGTCTCCTTTACTGTCGCATTCGTGGACGTCAGCAATTAGTAGCTTTATAGTACAATGTGCTACTACTGTACTAGTGCTCCTTGGATACTTCAGAACTTATACTCTAGGCAAAGGCTGTAAGTAAGGCTTGGTATATATACTTAGAACTACCAGTGGTTTCTTCACATTCGTGGACGTCGTAATTACATAAGTAGCTTTATAGCACAACGTGTTACTAGTGCTTCTTGGATACTTCAGAACGTATACTCTAAGCAGAGGCTGTAAGGTAAGGTAAGGTATAGATCTTAGAAAGTACTACTAGTGGTTTCCCCACATTTATGGACGTCGTAATTAGTACATTGTGCTACTAGTGCTTCTTGGATACTCCAGAGTGTCTACTGTATGTAGTGACTGTTGCGTGTAGCCCGTAATAACAGTGTTGCTTATGACAAGAGAAGATCCCCTCTTACCAGTGTGGGTAGGGTTTTACACGGGTTTTACGCTTCTTCCTTATTTTACGACGTGGTCTTATTATTATGTAAAGTGTTGCCTTAAAGTCGTAGAGTAGATTGGTGACTCGATCTTAAAGTAATGTGTACTAGTTTGAGAATTGATAGATTTAGTACTAGTAGTAGTAGTAGTAGTAGTAGTAGTAGTAGTAGTAGTAGTAGAAGTAGTAGTAGTAGTAGTAGTAGTAGTAGTAGTAGTAGTAGTAGTAGTAGTAGTAGTAGCAGCAGCAGTAGTAGTAATTTTATGTGGTAGTGGTAGTGGTAGTAGTAGTAGTAGTAGTAGTAGTAGTAGTAGTAGTAGTAGTAGTAGTAGTAGTAGTAGTAGTAGTAGTAGTAGTAGTAGTAGTAGTAGGTTAGAAAGGGACAGCCACAAACCTAGGTCTAGCTTAGACCAACAGATAAGACAAGTAGACAAGTGGTTAAGCACACTGGTCTTCGCCTTGGCAAGGCGATGGGTGCCGAGTAGAAGGTGCGGGTTCGATCCCCGTTTATGTCATTTGTCTAAAAATGTGTCTTTGTCTACTTGTCTTATCTGTTGGTCTAAGCTAGACCTAGGTTTGTGGCTGTCCCTTTCTAACCTATTTTCACCTTATTCCCTCAGTCGCTCGCATCATTATTTGGTCCCTAGGTCTAGCTCCGTCTGTTAAAGCCTCTATAGTTGTTGGCCTGCTTCTCTGTATCATAATTCTATTATTTATTCTGGCTAACATGAATACTTCGGGATCCTATAGAGAAACTAGTTTGTTCACGTTCTGTTATAAAAACGGACAGGTCTAACTCAGCAAAGTACGATTTCTCAGTCAAGGCAAGCCGTGTGTAAAGCCCTCTGACAGGAGCTTTCATTTTTGTGAAAGCCGATGGCAGAGTGGTTAAGCACACTGGTCTTCGCCTTGGCAAGGCGATGGGTGCCGAGTAGAAGGTGCGGGTTCGATCCCCGTCCATGTCATTTGTCTAAAAATGTGTCTTTGTCTACTTGTCTTATCTGTTGGTCTAAGCTATATATGCCACAAACCTAGGTCTAGCTTAGACCAACAGATAAGACAAGTAGACAAGTGGTTAAGCACACTGGTCTTCGCCTTGGCAAGGCGATGGGTGCCGAGTAGAAGGTGCGGGTTCGATCCCCGTCCATGTCATTTGTCTAAAAATGTGTCTTTGTCTACTTGTCTTATCTGTTGGTCTAAGCTAGACCTAGGTTTGTGGCTGTCCCTTTCTAACCTATTTTCACCTTATTCCCTCAGTCGCTCGCATCATTATTTGGTCCCTAGGTCTAGCTCCGTCTGTTAAAGCCTCTATAGTTGTTGGCCTGCTTCTCTGTATCATAATTCTATTATTTATTCTGGCTAACATGAATACTTCGGGATCCTATAGAGAAACTAGTTTGTTCACGTTCTGTTATAAAAACTTGGACAGGTCTTACTCAGCAAAGTACGATTTCTCAGTCAAGGCAAGCCGTGTGTAAAGCCCTCTAAAAGGAGCTTTCATTTTTGTGAAAGCCGATGGCAGAGTGGTTAAGCACACTGGTCTTCGCCTTGGCAAGGCGATGGGTGCCGAGTAGAAGGTGCGGGTTCGATCCCCGTCCATGTCATTTGTCTAAAAATGTGTCTTTGTCTACTTGTCTTATCTGTTGGTCTAAGCTAGACCTAGGTTTGTGGCTGTCCCTTTCTAACCTATTTTCACCTTATTCCCTCAGTCGCTCGCATCATTATTTGGTCCCTAGGTCTAGCTCCGTCTGTTAAAGCCTCTATAGTTGTTGGCCTGCTTCTCTGTATCATAGTAGTAGTAGTAGTAGTAGTAGTAGTAGTAGTAGTAGTAGTAGTAGTAGTAGTAGTAGTAGTAGTAGTAGTAGTAGTACTAGTAGTAGTAGTAGTAGTACAGTAGTAGTAGTATGCAATAGCTTTAAGAGATGTAGTGGGAGTGTTTTTTTTGGCAGTGCGATGTTCTACCCACTACAATAGTAGTAAGTTTGCTGTACTTTAGCCCATCATGTTTACCTGTCCTTTCTTCTGCCCTTGCCCCAGTCTCCAAGCTGTATTTAACTCTCACTCTATAGCATAGAGATACTCGTTTAATGGGCTGGTTCGGCCTAGTGTTTAGTTATTAAAGTCCTATCCAGTGTAATGTCAGACTTCTCAGCAGGGGGTGACACGATTTATGCTTACTGCTGTTGTGCCCCACTGCCTTACACTCCTAGTGAGGCTGCTAATACAAGTAGCAAAAGGCCTAGATCTTGATGTACAACTACAAGGAGACGATGTAGTGTGATGCGTATGGAAAAAAAACAACTACAACATACGACTCTGGGGGGTTGGGTTGGGTTGAGGTGTTTGCTGAACCTCCAACGTCAACACTATTATAAGCTATAATAATTGTGGTCGGGCCCCAAGATTGAATTCTGACAACTTTATGTGCTGCCACACACGAGGTAAAGCGGGGACACCTGGAATCCTTTCTCTCTCTCAGCCGGAACGACTCTGGGGGAAAAGCTAGGGGACTGGTGGTCCATGGGTAGAATGATCGACGTCTATTCAGGAGGTCGTGGATTCGAAAGCGTTTTTTTTCGTCTCCATTACCAACTTGGTCGGGGTCAGTATAATGTGACCGGAACAGTCTTAAGTTATAGCGTTAAAGTGGTAGAGTGGTTTCCCAAACGGAAGGTCCCTGTTTCGAAACCCACAATCGGTTAAAATATATTAATTTGTCCAATGTCGCCCCCCACTGGTTAGGCCAGTGTCTTTATACTGTGAACGACTGGGACAGTCATTGTATCCCCGCACTATCTCTGTACGACAGCCTGTAAAACTGCCAGACTTTATTCTTCGAATCCGTGCACAATATAGCCTATGTAGTGCTTACGTTGAAAGCTAATCAACAAACTCAAAATCCTGTAACCTTCTTGCCTAATACACGTACAATGGAACTGTCAAGATTCTCAAATCTTTCTTATTAGAACACCTTCAGAGCCAGTTGCACATTGCCTTTCTTTTAAATCTCGATGAAAACAATTAAAGATAGTGTAGTTTTTTTTGTTTTTGTTTTTTGTGTGTGTCAGGCTTACAGAATCTGACAAATCCACACGCGATTTCGCTCTGAGCTGAACCGAGAACCCTGGTCCTAGATTTATTAAATCTTCGGCAAAGGAGATGAAAGCTCTTTCCTTTGAAGTCTGGCCTGGTTTACGTCCGTTTTTTTTTTTAGTGGAACTTAAAATTGAAGCCTCAAGTCTAGAATAACCAAGTCTACGACCTCCTTTGGTCGAAAGAATCTGATTCTGCAGAAGCTTTCTCTCTTACGTCGGCCTAGTTATCAAGAATAGCTTGTTTATTTAATGAACAACTTTCGTTGTTTTTTAAATCTCAATAAATGCCTTGCGATCACGCGACCCGTAGCGTAAACAGAGACGATAGGTAAGGGAATCTGCACGCGCACCGGCGACCAATCATTTCTCTACCCAAGACTTACACTTGTAACTAATGTTCGATCAGAAAGCCCCACGCTTAAAAGGCGAGATTATGTCATCTGTTACAGTACGTGTGGATCGCAAATTCTCTATCCAACTAGTCCATCTCGAAATGTTAGTTTTATGCCAAATAATAACTATATTTGTTTTCAAAGTAAATATAAACTTTAAAAAAAATACATGTACATGTACCAAACAGAAACAATTATGTTATTGTCAAACTTCTCATTAACAATACAAGCATACTAGGGGTCTCACCTAATCAGTCATGACTGAAGTATAAAGATGTACACTTTTGCGAGGAAACAAAACGTTGGAGGTAGGGCTTGTTTCAAAGTCGTTCTTCGCATAGTCGTTTAAGTGTACTCTAAGTAAAACTTTTGATTTTATTACGCCAAACCGAAAAGAAAGTGTAATTGGAAAACCTGCGGTGGGTCGGCTGGGGAGGAATAAATTGCAAGGTGTCGACGAGTCAAAACAACCAAGGCATGAAAAAGCGTACATTCAACACAGTACAGAGAGATGGGCGAGATAACTTTTATTTCCGCCCGGCCAAAATTGTGAAGGCTGGAACAAAATACACTTTGATACGGTCCAGGCAAAAAATGTAGTAAATTTGAATAAATAGGTGGGACCAAAATGCACCCGTTACGCTTTTTTTTACCCTTTGGACATACATAGGATAAATTAAACGACATGGCCCAGTATAGGCTATAGACTATAGTAGTATACGTTTTTTTTTCTCCTTACTTAGGTCGTTCACTTGATAGACAAAATTGGATTCACCAAAATCTAATTTAGTTGTTATACGGGATTAGGAAACTTGAAACTTAGAAGACACAGGTGTGAAGTGTTTGAAGTCACTAGATCTCCCAGACCAGCGCTTGAAGGGCTGTGTTATGAATGCTCGGTTCAGAACTTTAATTAATAGGCAGGTACAGGTACAAACTGTTGTGCCTTGAGGTGCTATATATTATTATAGTATGCAGGTTATATTATGTACAGTATGTAGATTGTGCTGACTATGCATCTGCCCAAGCAGACACCTATTTGTTAAAGTGTACACACTAATTTAAGTTTAAGTCAACCGAGTGTAATAAAATGCATAAAAGCAACGTACGTTGTTTTTGGCGTAAAGCTCCCAACCCAAGTACGTAGTTTTATGCGTAAGGTTGTCAACTCTGGACTAGATGTGTATAGATCTGTGGGTGGTATAAGAGGTCTTGTGATTCAGGGCCAATAGCAAAACGAAGACGATTGTTCAGGGAATCTGCACCGGCGTCTAACTCTAACTCCAATCATAGCTTGCAGAGCCAATGAGCGGTCGGAAAACCCATAGCCATCTAGAGTTGTGATAGAGGGACATGTAAAACCCTGAGAGGTCATATGGACCAGTTATGTACGCTTAGATAAAACCCAACATGGTCTAAGGGCGTGGTTAGGTCATCCGTATCGCCGTGTGCATCGCAAAGCCTGCATAAAGCACTGGTAAAGGTAGCTACTAGTTACATGTGGATGTATCTGTAGCTAGATCTGGCTGTCTAACTTTTAACTCCAATCATAGCTTGCAGAGCCAAATGACGGTCGGAAAAACCATAGGCCTATCCATCTAGAGTTGTGATAGAGGAACATGGAAAATCCCGTCATGGCTTAGGGGCGTGGTTTGGTCATCCGTATCGCCGTGTGGATCGCAAAGCCTGCATACTGCACTGGTAAAGGTAGACACTAGTCACATGTGGATGTACAGTACATGTAGCTAGATCTGACTGTCTAACTTTTAACTCTAATCATAGCTTGCAGAGCCAAATGGCGGTCGTAAAACCAATAGGCCTATCCATCTAGAGTTGTGATAGAGGAACATGGAAAACCCCGTCGTGGCTTAGGGGCGTGGTGAGGTTATCCGTATCGCTGTGTTGATTGCAAAGCCTGCATACTGCACTGGTAAAGGTAGACACTAGTCACATGTGGATGTATCTGTAGCTAGATCTGGCTGTCTAACTTTTAACTACCATAGGTCTAGCCATCTAGAGTTGTTATAGAGGGACATGGAAAACCCCACCATGCCTCAGGGGCGTGGTTAGGTCATCCGTATCGTCGTGTGAATCGCAAAGCCTGCATACTGCACTAAAGGTAGACTAGACAGTAGACACTAGTCACATGTGGATGTACATGTATCTGTAGCTAGATCTGGCCGTCTCAGTATCTGTCTATCCATGACGTGGGAGTATTATCTGCTGATGGATCGGCCCGTCCCGATGCGATAACGTCCTGATCTGCATCTCTCATTGATCTCTGCCTCTACCGAGTGCCACTCACTAATGTGTCTACATGAGTTTCGTACATGTACAGGCAGGCAAACAGGCAAGCCCGTGGATATAATACCGCCCTGAAGGTAAATTTATCTCGTAATGGGGTTAAAAGCAAGGTTATTTAGTAGGCCTCTACATGTTTTTTTTTTCTGTGAAAATTGTGGGGCAAGAACACTGAAGGTAGAAGAGATTTAGATTCTAAACCCAGTTCATTTAAGAAATCAATGGACAATACCAAAAGTCGAAGATATCTTGAGATTGATCTTCCCAAAGAATTCCTCATGAGCATAAGAGTGGTGATGATACATGTAGTGCATTTTAGAGTTTCACAATGCGTTCTTCTATGGTAAATGTGGTTTTAGCTTTTGAATGCAAACAGCGTCGTTTATTTTAATATCATTTAGGGGAAAACTAACATGAAAAAAAACGAGGTTTGTCCACGCGTGTGCGTTTATTTGCATGCATACAAACGTGTCTCCTTTATTAATCACCGTCATTATCATCATTATCATCATCGTCATCATCATCTCATCATGATCATCATTATCATCATCATCATCATCATCAT
Organism: Elysia chlorotica; assembly: GCA_003991915.1. Classification (NCBI taxonomy): domain Eukaryota; kingdom Metazoa; phylum Mollusca; class Gastropoda; family Plakobranchidae; genus Elysia; species Elysia chlorotica. The sequence continues at coordinate 412,297 of RQTK01000106.1, read as the reverse complement.
CATCATCATCATCATCATCATCATCATCATCATCATCATCATCATCATCATCATCATCATCATCATCATCATCATCATCATCATCATCATCATCATCATCATCATCAGCATCATCCTCATCATCACTTAACTTTTCAAGGAAATTAAAGTCTTTAAATGTCGACTACAACATGATAAACTTTTTTAAAAAGTCTCCTGTATCCAAAGTTAAGTATCTTTTGGAAGTACATGCTTTTTTAGGAAACTTATGAAAATCCCACTCTTATTTCGTGCTACTGCTATTTCCTAGATCTCTAAGTGTGTACCAAGTCTTTTGATCCGTGTAGAGCATGGTCGCTTTAAGCACATTGTACATGTGTGTCATTAGTTTTATGAGAGTCAAACACCGTTTCCTATCTATGACGGGAGACCACATATTACTAGCCTTAATAATTGCTTTCATTTTTTTTTAGCTAGCCTGGACTGTTGCAATTTAGTTCTGGGTTTGGGTTCGGTTTGTCAAACATCCATCCTTATCCGTTTCTCACTTTCTGTTTCTAAATCTATCTCTACCCCTCTGTCCGGCCCTCTACTTTTTTTTCCTATATGTCACTCCTTTTACTTTGGACGAACCGTGTGTCTGTCTCTCTGTTTATCTCTGTGCCTCTCTTTTTCTCTGTCTCCCTGTTTCTGTCTTTCTGACGGTCGCGCTCTCTTTCTCTCTCTCTCTCTCTCTCTCTCTCTCTCTCTCTCTCTTTCTACCGTTCTTTCTCTCTTTTTCTCTCCCGCCTCTCTCTCTCTCTCTCTCTCTCTCTCTCTCTCTCTCTCTCTCTTTCTCTCTCTTGTGTTTTGGACTTTTGTCTCTTTTCATTTTCGGCTGAGTGCTTGCTGTTCTGTGTGTCGCCGCATTACCTCTCTTTTACAGTACGTAAAATTGTCATATGTTAGTCTTGGGATCCGTCCACTTTGCAACCTAACAATGACTTTAAACAAACAAACAAAAACACACAAAAAAACAACAACAAAACAAACAAACAACAAAACAAACTCAACTCAACTCTGTAATGTATTGCCTTAAAATACGAAACTCTCTTCGAGTGTTATGCGAGTTCTTATGATTACAATTTTGATTATCATCGCGTGCATCCTTCGTATAACTTCCTGATTTTATTAGAAGATAAAATAGAGTCCCCGTTCCTTCTAAGGCTGGCTAAAACAGCATATTTCACCAAGAAATCATTTAAGATTATTTTTTTTTACATCCTCGTTTAACTTCCTGGTTTTATTATAGGATAAGATACATTGCCCATTCCATCTAAATTTGCTCAGAAATAGCATCTTTCATCCAGAAATCATTGAAGGTTTATACGTATTATCGTGTACATCATTCGTATAACTTCCTGATAGAATTTCCATATCCTCCAAAACCCATTCCATTAGAATCCCTCATAAAAGACATTAATTTCAACATTTCGACCTTTCTTATAGTTATGATTAAAGCTTAACTTCAGTCTTTGAACTAATTTCTCTCCTACTTTAATTCTTAACGTCTGTTGGTCCCGGGTTTTCAAAGAAGATCCTTCACGGAGACGAGGCCCTAGATCGAGATGCTGGGGACTTGGTCGATCAATTATACAAACACCGACCCAAGCAGAAGGAAAAAAACAACAACAAAGTGACCTAAGCGGAGATCGAACCCGCAACCTTTTGATTAGAAGCCGCGTGCTCTACCCTTGTTTGACCGCCTCGTCCCCTCCTAGCCCAAGTGAAAGATATAATCTATAAATTATATAATTATTATGTATGTATCATCCGATGTAACTGATACTATTAATTACACGTATTTTTACCACCTTCCTCCAGCTTATAGCCTATATAGTGCTGATGTTGGACGTAAAACCAACTCAACTCCAGCTTATTCCTTCATCCTATAGCGTGGAGTGAATGAAACGAATTACACCACCTTCACTATGATGTCTTCACTCCATCTTAATCAACCACCAAAGACTACCACGACTGATCCGTTGTACTACTTCTAACGTTGAACCTTTCATTCTATTTTGACCTGATTAACTTCGATTCGAGCTCTGAACCCAGCTGCAAGCCTAAGTCTGCTATGCAGTATGCTATGCTCCCCTATCATTCTTTATCTCTATCTTCCGTTTTGTTCTCTATCTTTAAATCCCACTGCTCAGTCAATGCTTCACTTATAGTAGGTTATTATCACCCTTTCCCCCGTCTCTCTCTATGTCTGTATCATGTATGCCTTTCCATCTTTCTCGCTTTCTCTCTCTCTCCCTCTCCCCCTCTCTCTCTCTATCTCTAGACCGAGTACTCACGGTCTCATAAATTTGGCTATTTATTTTCAATAACATTTTATGCGGAAAAAAGGGGATGGGTGAATGGTTAGGAGATCACAATCATGCAAATCCGGTACATTTATCCCTCTCTTTCTCTCTCTCTCTATCTCTCTCTCTCTCTCTCTCTCTCTCTCTCTCTCTACCTCATGTGCTACATTGCATTTAGTAACGTTACATTGTTTCACAAGGATAAGCTAGTCCTTGACGCTGGTGACCAACATATACATTACCAGACGTTACTCTTGGGACTCGTCCACAACATACCAGCCCCTGAAGTGCTGACGTTAGACGCCATGGCCAAGAAGCAACAGACTCAAAACAAAATCCCTTCACTTGGAGGTCACTACGGTGAATTTTGCTGACCCGGGTGACTACTGTGTCATTAGGAAATCAATCAATCAATCAACCAGTCAATCAATCTATCAATCAGCCAGGGAGTATCGTCGGCAACCGTCCGTCTCGCCATAGGTTTGTCCAGTCTTCTCTGCTAACCCACATGAGTTGAGTTGATGACATGAGTTGAGTTGAGTTGAGTGGGTTTAAAGTCTAACGCTAGCACTATATAGGCTATATTGTGGACGAGTCTCAACATTGACGTATGGCAATTTTATATGCTGCCACACGAGATACGGGGCGGAATACCTTGACTCCAGCCTGAGCCGTCACATTATACTGACACCGACCCCAACCAATTACTAGGGACGAAATTGGACAAAGAAATCTGCAGATCGTGGGATTCGAACCGCGGACCTCCCTGTCTCGAGACCAACGCTCTAGTACTTGTACTAGTTACCCCTTCTCCCTTCTTCCCCTCCCCGTACTTCCCCACATAGTTTCGTCTCCAAGCTGTCGACTTGAATTACCTGCACATTTTGATCACCAAAAAGTTGCAGGTGGACCGGACTCTTTTAGCTCAATGTTTTCTTAAGTACTGTTTTTGTGTGTGAAACTGTAGGAAATTTCCCTTGAACGTGGCCCACACAGTTGCTTATCTGACCTCTCTCTATCTCTGCCTCTGCCTTTCTATCACTGTCTCTCCCCTAGTCTCTATCGTCCTTTTTATCCTCTCTCTGTACCCCTTTTCCCTCTATCACCCCTCTTTCTCTCTCTTTCTCTCTATGTCTGCCTGTTAGTCTATATGCCTTGTAATCTATCTGTCTGTCTATCTTTCCCTTTCCCTCTATGTGTCTTTGAAGTGTTGAAGTGTCGGTTCTAATTACTTAAACGTTACACCCAAGAACTCCAGGTGGGCAGTCTTCCTCGTATATAAATGTCTTTTAGCCGAGGGTATCTGGTATCCTCGCTTTTAGCCCAATATTTTTTAGTTCCTATTGGGGAAATATTAAAACGAATCTTTACCAGATCATAATCCACCCAGTTGAATAATTACATGTATTTTTGCCTCCGCCCTCCCCAGCCCCCCTTTCTCCCTCTTTCTCTCTCCTCTCTCTCCCCCCTGTCTCTCTCTCCTCTCTCCCCCTCTCTCTCTCACACACACTAACTCGTTCTCCAAAAACATTTCTATTTCTGTGTGTCTGTGTATGTCTTGCCACTTCCACACAGCTCACCCTCTCTCTCTCTCTCTCTGTCTCTGTCTGTCTGCCTGTGTGTCTCTCTGTATGTCTCTCTGACTCTCTCATTCTCTCAATCTCTCTCTCCTTTTCTGTGCGAATTTCCCTTCTGTCTTTTCCTTACTCTCCCTCATCCACCCGCTTATTTTTTTCCCTATCCCTCCGTCCTATCTCTCTATCCCTCTCTTCCCCCGTTCTCAACGTCTGGTTTTGAATTTCATTTGTTGACCACACTACGACTACTACTGGGCCTACTCGTGCTAGATACAACAGTAGCTACTAGACCCAAACACCAGTTAAATTGGTTACATACAGACAATAGTTAAATTGGTTACATACAGACAATAGTTAAATTGGTTACATACAGACAATAGTTAAATTGGTTACATACAGACAATAGATAAGCATGAAGCTCTAAACCTCTCTAAACCAAATAGTATGCATGTATACTGTACATGTTCTAGGTTCCAGAGATTCTTCTTGATAAATGCACTAGGCAATGGATAACCGAAGCTCTAAACCAAATGTATATACATGTACTGTCTACATGTTCTAGGTTCCAGAGATTCTTCTTGATAAACGTACTAGGCAATGGATAAGCGAAGCTCTAAACCAAGTTATACACATGTATTGCCTACATGTACTCGGTTCCAGAGCGTGTTCTTTTAATCTCAGTAGGCACTAGTCCACACGTCCTAAGTACTAAGTATGTGCATTGTTCTCGGGGTATCTAGAGCGAGACGACCGGACAATGGACAGCAGCTCCCTGAGATCGGGACTTGGATACTTTAGCTAGGTCAGATTTACACAGCATAGCAGCCAACCCTTGGTCCAGCCAGCCACTCAAAGTTTGGTTGGAAAAACAAAGCAAATCTTTCTCCAGCTCTGGGGTAAAACATGGACTATCGACGTAAGAGGTCCGTGGTTCGAGCCCCGCTCTGGGGTCGCGTCTCCTTCTGGTTGGGTCAGTGTCACCGGCTGAGGAAAGAGTCACAGACCTACTGTGACGAAAGCCAGTGCTCTAACGACAGCCTTACCAAGGAACCACCAAAGTATTCTTTAAAGAAGAGACTCTCTCTGGACACCATGGCTTCTGTCCCAGGCGGTCACATTATACATGGTCTGACACTGACCCAACCAGTAGGGGACGAATTATATACGACAAACCCGTCCACGATATAGCCTATAAGTTGCTGACGTTGGACGTTAAAACCCAACCAACCAACAATACGACAAACACAATAATTTAAAAAAAATCGTTTTTCCATTCTTTGGTTTTGGGCAACGAACGCTCTACAACCTGCGCTATTCCCTTCACCCCCTCCCTTTTTGATGAATTTTAAGAAAGAGACATAGTAACATTTTAAAGAAGTGCATACAATCTAGTCATACATTAATTTTACAGCTAATGGGTGACCAGAGATCTACCACTTGCTCCAGACCGCGAAACGTTTTTACTTACTTATGCATTTGCTTGCTTACCTACCTACCTACCAATCAGCCTACCTACCTATCTAGCTAGCTAGCTAGCTACCTACCTACCTACCTACCGACTTAACTACCTTTACTACTACTACTGCTGCTGCTGCAAGATACAACAGTAGCTACTAGATCCAAACAATAGTTAAATCGTGTACATACAGGCAATAGATAAGCATGAAGCTCTAAATCAAATAATATGCATGCATGGTGTACAATGTTCTAGGTTCCAGAGCTTCTTCTTGATAAATGTACTAGGCAATGGATAAGCGAAGCTCTAAACCAAATTATACACTTGTATTGCCTACATGTACTCGGTTCCAGAGCGTGTTCTTTTAATCTCAGTAGGCACTAGTCCACACGTCCTAAGTACTAAGTATGTGCATTGTTCTCGGGGTATCTAGAGCGAGACGACCGGACAATGGACAGCAGCTCCGAGAGATCGGGACTTGGATACTTTAGCTAGGTCAGATTTACACAGCATAGCAGCCAACCCTTGGCCCAACTAGCCACTCAAAGTTTGGTTGAAAAAAAAATCTCTCAAGTTTTGGGGCGCGCGGTAGTTCTTGGGTAGAACATCGGCTTTCGACGGAGGACGTCCGTAGTTCGAGCCATGTCTCACAATACATGTAGCCTATGTGGTGGTGGCGTTGGACGCTAAGCAACAACACTTACCTTTTTTACCTCTACAGTTCTAAGTTCCATTCGGCGACGGGACTCTATAGTGGGGAGCCCGGAATTTGGTTACTGCCACCGACCAGACCCAACTTGTTCGTCAGATCTCTACCACTTGCGCCAGACTGCGAAGCGTTTTTACTTACTTACTTACTTACTTACTTACTTACTTACTTACTTACTTACTTACTCACCGACTCACTCACTCACCGACTCACCGACTCACTCACTCACTCACTCGCTCACTCACTTACTCACTCGCTCACTCACTCACTCACTCACTCACTTCCTTCCTTTCCTCCTTCCTTCCTTCCTTTCTTACTTCCCTCCTTCCTTCATTACATACTTACTTACTTATGTACTTACTTACTTACTTACTAGCTAACTTACTTACCTACCTACTTACCTACTTGCTAACTTCCTTCCTTCCTTACTTTCTTACTTTATTTAATGGCCAAGGTCTCTACGCCCCCCCCCCCCCCACCCTTACTTACAAACTTCTGGCTCAAGTCGCTAAACCCCCTTTGCCGTCAATCGAGCAACATCTAGCAAAGCGTACATTTCAGCCATATTAACTTTACAAGTATAGGAAAATGTGTAAGTTAGAGATAGTCAGATGTATACGCTTTCCTGACGCCAGGTTAGCCGGCCTGGGGACCGTCAGTCTAGTATTTGCTGTGGCAGGCGCTGGTCCATGGCTTGAACTAGTTGAAGAGGATTCCACACGTATTCCAACTGATGGTCAAACAAACCAGGCGGAAGACTCGCGGTGCTTCGCCCTGTTTTTGCCGTGTTCCGCCGTGTTTCGCCGTGGTCCGCCATGTTGAGGCGCCCTAGTAAAGTTATTGTTTAGATAATGGCCGCTTCGTTATTCCCCTTGTAACTGTTCTAGTGTAAGGCTGTTGAAGAGGTCGAATTCTCTGTTGTGTTTCTTAGAGGGTTTCATTTTGTCGGGGAGGGACACAGGGAGGAAATTAGGTGAGAAGGGAGTGGGGAAAGAGAGAGGGAGATAGAGGGGGAGATACAGACAGACAGGGTTAACACGCTCAGAGAGAAAAAGAGGGCGGTGAAGAGAGAAAGAGTGAGTGAGAGAGAGAGAGAGAGAGAGAGAGAGAGAGAGAGAGAGAGAGAGAGAGACAGGGAGGAATGAATACAGATACATATACTAGACGTAGCCTTCTCCTTCATTATACCAGAAATAAATGATTTTGTTTTGATCGTTTAATCGCGTACATGGCATTCACGGTTTTGAGCTGTCATACTGTTATATTCTGCTGGATACTTTGTGCCATGGTTGTGTTTTCGTAGTATTCTGTCTCGGTCTTCTATCTCAGTATCTGTCTTTTCGACTTGTTGACTAACATTCATTAAAAAAAAAAAAAAACATGAAGAAAAAAGACATACCTTGTTTTACTGGGAGACCCCAGCAATCGCCCTACACAGATAACCTTTCCGTGGAGAGGATTGATTTACCGCAGCAGGTAACGGTGCCGATATGTAGGCACTCTACCTGGCTTCCACAGGTTGCATAATATAGATCTGTTAATGTCAAAACAATGAGCGAGAGACGCTTCATGTACAGTGGTACATGTATTGTAATCCTGGTCGAGGGATATATATATATATATCTAATTGAGGCCTAGGGATATGTAATCGAGGCCTTGGGTATGAAATCGGGGCCTTGGGATATGTAATAGAGACCTTGGGATAAGTATGTAATTGAGACCTTGGGATATATAATCGAGGCCTTGGGATATGTAATCGAGGCCTTGGGATATAAAATTTTAATTTTTTAAAACTGAACTCCACACACTGTCTCTGTGGCACAGCACGTAAAAATTGCCTGACTTTAGTTTTAGGACACGTCCACAGTACATATATATGTGTGCTGACGTTGGATGCGAAGCAATAAACTCAAAATGGAGTGTTGTGTCTACTACTAAAAAGCTTCTTGTGTTTTTTGGAAGGCGGAGGTTACTGATAGTGATAGCCCAGTGCTTATTGCGCTGATTGAGTTGAGTTGGTTTTAACGTCCAACATCAGCACTATAATAAGCTATATTGTGGACGTGCCCAAAGACGGACATCTGACAATTTTATGTGCTGCCACACACGAGACAAGGCGGGGATACCATGACTCATGTCTCAGCCGGTCACATTATACTGGCACTGACCATCCCAGTAGAGAACCCAACCGCCAGGATTCGAACTCGGGACTTTTTGCGTTGGAAGCCGATGTTCTACCCCTGGACCACCGCGCCCCCTGCTTATTGCGCCGTATACATCTTACTAATACTAGGTCTACCGGGAGCGTTCTGTGGTCCTTTTAAACCTTTTCTGAACATAAATATTAGAGGCCTAGCCTAATGTTCACCTGCATGTGATGGATGGGGCAGGGATAAGCCTTGGCAAACACTTAAAACCAATACAAGGAACATAGGAGAGTGTCGCTTGTTTTAACGTCTATGGGCCGTAAGTATAAGTACAACGTTGTGGTACGCTTACCACAGAATACACATCGACTTGACATACAAGAATATTAAGGCTTACGACCAGTTGTGAGCTACTGCCACGATGAAATTACGACCCTATACGTTTAAACAAACTAAAACAGCAACAACAATAACAACAACAACAACAACAAAACACCTACTCGAATGAAATAAACAGGGGCATCAAAAGACAATTTCACCAAATATTTCACACGTGGGACTGGTTGAAAATATAACTTAAAAAGAAGAAGGGAACATTTTATAGCTTATAATTATATGAACATTAACTTAATGATAAAAAGCGCCCAGCCAGTGTTAAAAGGTTTTGAACTGGTGTTAACATTGTCGTTACACTTTGCAGCTGCGGGGCGTCAGTTCCACACCTGTTTCAGGCGAATCTCATTAAATACAACAGGAAGGCAATATCATTCTGTTATTTGAGTGGGTTTTTTCCCCCACGTACATGATTGTACTTCAGTACAGTCACTTCAGTGACATACATTAGGTCTAGGGAATGTGGGAGAGGAGAGGGAGAGGGTAGGGGGAGGAGGTGGTGGGTTTATAGAAGCCAACTTAATCTAAATCATGTTTTGTGATTTTGTTTGTTTCGTGGAAGTGCTTTATCCATTCATTCTCTTTCCTCCCTCCTCCCTCTCTCTCTCTCTCTCTCTCTCTCTCTCTCTCTCTCTCTCTCTCTCTCTCTCTCTCTCTCGCATTCTTGTCGCACGCTCATTGAACTACACGTTGTTGACACTGCTCTTCAATGCAGACAGCCGCCCTACAATGTGTTGTAATCAAGAGACTTTGCCAACTTGACATTATCAACCGAAGCGGCTCAGATTCTACAACAATTTCCCTATCGAAAAGTGTGTCAAATGAAATGTCAAAACAGGAATTAATCCATCGAGCATTTATGTCTCAGAGTCGTAAGGAGAAATTTTCAGTAGCTTACAATTACTTGTCATTAGGCTTCTTGTTCTTCTATCTTACGGCGAGTCCAAAGAGCAAAGACAGTAGAACTAGAACGAGTTGTAAGCTTGCGGCAGAGCACTGTGTAAAGTTTACGACGCTACGTAACCCCTGGCTAGACCAGGTATATCCTCCCAAGGTTTCCCGATGAATCCTATCCGAGGCTTCCAAAAAATGAAAGGCAGGGTCTCCGAAATAAACAAAATATAAATTTGCAATTAGATCCAAAGTGAGCTATATCATTAGAATATGAGGTACACTCGGGACAGTATACGTTTTAACTCTAGTAGGCTTGTAGAAAACGAAAAAAGATTAATACTCACAGAGTGTTGTTCTGTCTTATCCATGATACTAATTTAAGATAAATAAATCACTACTACCCTTGTTATGCAAAAATATGGTCATTCGAGTTAGTTCGATGACATTGTCTGTGATTTTGGGTAGACTCGATCCTATCTAAGGTTACCCAAAATAACCGCAAAGCCACCGAATTTACTTAAGTGAACACATTTTTGCATAACAAGGGTAGTAGTGATTTATTAATCTTAAATTAGTATCATGGTAATGATGATAATGTTGTCTACTTCAAATAAGTATCATAGTAATGAAAGAAGAATTTTCAGTAAGCATTTTTTGTGTAGCCTTGATGTCTTAGCTCAGGTTTCTGTAGCCTCTTAGCAAGACAGAGTGTACTAGACTGTACATTCCTTGACATCTGCATATTAGGCGTATATTATCTCTAACAAATGCATTCCGTCATAAACTTGCATGCGTTAAAATCCTACCTGTCGTGTATTTTCTGTATGCACCACTGAGCACGTTATTTAATGCACGTCCCTATAAAATTGAATTACATGTGTAGTGAAATGAAGGAGAAACTTTACTGTTGTCCGTGCACAAGAATGTTCGTTGATAATCCCCCGCTGAGGTGCAAATGCATTTTACTGTTGGTTGAATTTTGTACAGGTCTGCTGTCTTGAACTTCACCGGATCATACTGGCACTAAGCCTATGGGCGGGTACACTTTGGTACCTATTGGTACAGAAGCACGAATTCTGTGCACCCATCTCATTCTTTTACACTCTGTCTAATCTTTCACTTCTCTCTCTCTCTCTCCCTCCCTCTCCCTCTCTCCCTCTCTCTATGTCTGTCTGTCTGTCTGTCTGTCTGTCTGTCTGTCTGTCT
>RQTK01000106.1:380561-392092 GCA_003991915.1 Elysia chlorotica | reverse complement strand
CTCTCTCTCTCTCTCTCTCTCTCTCTCTCTCTCTCTCTCTCTCTCTCTCTCGCACACACACACTCTCTCTCTCTTTCTCTTTCTCCCTTCCTTTCTCTCTCTCTCCCTTCCTTTCTCTCTATCATCCCTTCTCTATCACTCTCTCTCTCTCTCTCTCTCTCTCTCTCTCTCTGTCTATATAGTGCTGATGTTGGACGTTAAAAGCAACTCAACTCAACTCAACTCTCTCTCTCTCTCTGTCCCTCTCTCTCTCTATATATATATATCTCTCACTCTGCCTCTCCTATTTTTTTACTGCGAAATTCTCCTTACCGGCAAACACACCAGCTAGTCACGTCGAACCGAAATTAAAGATGAACGCTAAAAGCTGGCCCAGCCAGCAAAGCCGATGTTTGACTGTTTGGCCCTATGTGCCACTGACTGATGGCTCGGCTACTGCATGGAGTGATGGAGTGATGGCCACCGATGGGTCGGGAACACGGCCAGTCTCTGGGTCTCCGGATGGCTGATGCATTACCCCACCTGGTCCAGATTTAGACTCAGACCTCCATCAGATCTGGCGCACTACCAGTACTAAGCTGGCCCCTGTGTATACTTGTATTTATAAAGACCTATCTCAATTCTTAAACCCTCTTAATTTTCAGTATTATAGAAATGTGTTGGGGCACTTTAAAACTGGGGTGAAGTTATGGATACCGACATCTCTTCGTCAGGTCCAGACCCTGCGGGTTACGCCACCAGCCACTAAACACACACACACACACACACACACATAAATATATATGTCTGTATGTAGTCATTTCAGTGTTAAAATTGTGTACACAAATGATTTAAAAATACGCTTTTTGTCACGAGCAAGTTTGACAGTACGCTGTAATGCATAGCTTTGAAACCCGCAGGAGTTGTCGAAGAGATGTAGGTATACATAACATCACCCCAGTTTTAATGTGTCCTAATTCATTTATATAATACTGAAAATCAATAGGGTTTTCGAATTGATATAAGTCTTAATACAAGTGAGGTGACGTTATATTATTCTAGGCTAAACTTGTTTAGAAAATGCGCCACAACTACGCTTTTTGTCGTAAGTTTGGCAGTACGCTGTAGTGCATAGCGTTGCAACACACAAAACCAGTCGAGTCGTAGAGAGATAGATAGATCTCGTGGATAGATAGATCTCTGCATCTCGTTGGATCAATTACACCTGTGTCAGGTCCATGCAGTTAAGGTCAGGTCAGTAGCACCAGGTCACGGTACAGTTCTGGTCTGGGAGATAACACGCTCTCGGCGCTGGATAGCTCAGGGGGTAGAGCGCTGGATTGAATCTCTCAGTTTGGTGTTTGTTTTGTAGCTTAGCATGCACCACCAGCATTTTAAAGGCATTTTTGTGGACGGGTCCAGAGCCTAAGGTCTGACAAATACACGTGCTGCCACATACCATGACTCCTGGCTCAACTAGTAAGGGACAAAATTGGACTCACGAAGCTTTGACCAATCGCAGGTTTTTAATTATGGAATTCCCGATTTGGGCAGACCAACGCTCTACCATATTTATATTATCTACCACTTGATCAACCGTCTCATTAAACCCATAGTCTATCGTTTAATGTTGTGGTATTTGCTCACGGAGCAATATTGCTCACTCGGTAGACGTTATTTATGGGACCCATCCTTAAAATAGGCTATATAGTGCTGGCGTTTGACGCTAACCAGCACAACACAAACACATTCAACCGAGTAGTTTAGAGTCTCAGTAATTGGTTATTACATGTACATGGTGGGCGACACAGAACCGATACATTGCAACTGACAGCCCAAGAGGATCGCTGTGAACTGTGTACCATCAATCTCTCTCCTTCTCTCTTTCTCTCTCTTTCTCTTTCTCACTCTCTCTCCCACTCTCTGTCTCTCTCGTCACCCCTCCCTCTCTCGTTCTCCCCCTCTATCATTCCTCTGTCTCTTCCCCCTTTCTTCCCCATCTGTCTATCGCCCCAACTCCCCTCTAGCTCACTCACCCGCTACCTCTCTCCCTCAATCTCTCGCTGCTTTTTAACTCACTTCCTCCACCCCCCCCCTCCCCAAACCCGCTCTCTCCCCCTCTCTGCGTCTGTCTGACTGTCTCTCTTCCCCACTATCTGTCCCCTATTTCTCCCCATCTTCAAAGAGACTTCAAATGCAGACGGTAGGTCCAGAAGTTTCCTAGGCTCCACTGGTAACTAAGCGCTGAGAAGAAAAAAAAAACACCAACAAAAACCAACAGTACAAAAAAAAAAAGAAAAAAAAGAATCGATTTTAATCAAAAGAAATACCCACTGCATCTTCTGAAAGATTAAACGCATTTTATTTTTCAAATAAGCTTAACAACTCTCCTCCTTCCTCGCGCACCCCCTCCCCTTTTTGTATACTACAAAAATACCTTTATTGCTGATGACGTGCCCTTAATCTTTAAAAAACACAACACAAACCCACAAACCAAAACAACAAACCAACCAACAAACAGCAAGACAGAACAAAAAAACAACAAACAACAACATGTAAACAAAAACAAAACAACAGCAGAAAAAAAACAACAAACACGTCAGCCAGAGAGGAGACCGTATCTGCATGTCAGAAACCGCGCGCTCTACCTTAAGACCACAGGGCTCCCTCCGTCTGGATCTACTACTTCTTGTGATTTCATTCATGTTTTTTTTTAAACATTTTTTTCCATTCCTCCACTTTCCCTGACTCAGATATTCTGGTTTGGTTATTACGTCCTGTCTAGTGTCTAGAAGCCCCAGGCATGGGCCATGGAAAATAAAAATAAATACGTGTTAAAAGTTCGGTGAGCGAAAGCGAAGCTTTTCACCTAGTTTAACGTTTCCCAAAGTTATAAAATGAGTTGAGTTTAGTTGTATTACTGTCCAACGTGAGCACTATATAGGCTATATTGAGGACGAGCCGTGAGACTGACGTCTGACAATTTTACGTGCTGCCACACATGAGACAGGGCGAGGAGAGATTTGGACTCCGGTCTCAGCCAGTCACATTATACTGACACCGACCGAACCTGTTACACTTAGTTACAGGCGATGTAATTGGACAAGTATATTTTTTACCGATATTGGGGGGATTCGGACCGCGGAACTTCCGATGTGGTTAGATGGTTGAAGAGATAGAAATATATTTAGGCAGGTAGGTAGATAGATAGATAGATAGATAGATAGATAGATAGATAGATAGATATATATAGATATTAGAGAGGGGGGGAGAGAGAGAGGGAGAGATAGACGGAGGGAGAGGTTGAAACATAGAGATAGAGCCGGGGATAGATTGCTAGAAAGAGTGTTTGTGTGCATGTGTGTGTTTGTCTGCATGTCCACGTAAAACGAGAAAGTTCGCGATACCAATCCACTGTGCTAATTACGAATAATCTAAGTACATGTAGGTCAACACTCAACTATCACACCATGGATTTGAATTTAACATAATTGTTTAATTTTTCGTGTGTACAGTACTGATAGTGAAATCTTGATATGATTCTGTATACATTCCCGGATCGCAATCTGCGTCTTTCTGGCATGACCGAGATGAGTTGATTTGATTGCTTATCGTCCACCGTCATCACTATATAGGTTATATCGTGGACGGGCCCAAGATTAAAGTCTGACAAGTATACGTGCTGCCACACAGAGAAAGTGTGGGGATACCATAATATTGAATCAAATCAGTAACGGACCAGTCGTCAGACGGGGCTCGAACCACGGACCTCCTGTGTCGACGGCCAATGTTCAACCCCGGGGCTACTAACCCCCCTCCCTCCTCTTCCCATACTGATAGTATCTGTTGACACTTCTGCATCGTCTCTTCGTCTTTTTGGTCAAGATAAGACCAAGCAAAAAAAGAGGATTGAACAAAGGAGTCCTCGGGCAGAGCACACGCCTTTTAATTTGAAGGCAACCGTTTCACCTTTTTATTTTCTTCTCCTGGTTGGGTCGGTCTTAGTATATCACTGTGAGTTCCTATCATCGTATAAGATTACAAACAAAAAAATAAATAAATACGATAAATTGAGGGGATCTATAAAAAAAAAAGAAAACAACAAACAAAAGACAAACAAACCCCACGATATACTAAGGAGATCTGAAATGCAAGTTCTAATTGCTGGCCATGAGCTGGACATGATATTAAGCTCTTTCCATGAATGCATAGGCCTTAATACACAGATCGCCTCTCTTGGTGGGTTAGGCGTAGAGGAAATGTATTGATGTATATTAAAAAAAAACAGCAACAACAACAACAACAACAACAAAAATCAACTATCTAAACTATAAGTTTGTGGGACTCTGCACTCATCCTTTCTCTGTTTCTGTCTCCTTTATCTCTCTTCTCTCTATATATATATATCTCTCTCTCGCTCTCTCTCTTTCTCTCTCTCTCTCTCTCTCTCTCTCTCTTTCTCTCGCTCTCTCTCCTGAGCTGTTATCAACACCGTGACTTTTCAACGTATCTATAAGTTTCAGCCATTTCTAGAGACACCAGAGCACGCACAATGCACATAAATCTTAAGAGCACACTTAACGAGTTTCGACCTTTTCTAAAGGTTGTCATTTTCATTGATTCATGTCTAGGTAAAGTGGGAGACTCCCGGCGTCGAAGTTGTGCACCTCTACCCTATCTCATATAGTCATGCTTGTAATGTATTGCCCACGGCGTATAATAATTATTTCCGGACGTCGAAGTTATGCAGTTTTACCCTATCTGCGATAGACAATCTTATCGCCCGCGAGGTTTTCTTCTGATCGTTGTAAGCTATTGCTTTTACAGCTAATAAACACTGAGATTGCTGCCTTTCATGGCTGAAGATAGAAGCTGAAGAGATGAATGTGAGGTTTCAGTGTGCTTGTTGCCTTGTTTGGGTACGATTCTAGGCCTTTATTTTATTGCCAACGACGTGATCTGTTGATCGTTGTAAGCTATCGCTTTCTCAATTGATAAACACTGAAATTGCTGTCACTACTGTCTGAAGATAGAAACTGAAGAGAATACTGGAAGAGTGAAAGGTTTCAACGTGCTTTTAGCCCCTGTCTGCATAGGGTTTTGAGCACCCGTTTACTTTATTGCGTCCTACGTATTCTGTTGCTCGTTAAATTTACAGTCCTTTCCTCTTAACAACTTATAAACTCTGGGATTGCTATCACTTGTGGAAGAGGATAGAAAGTTGAGAGAAGAATACAGGGTTTAACGATACTACAGTTGTCCCTGTTTGTACACGATTCCCGGCATCTATAGTATTTATGACATATTCTGCTGATCGGTGTAACCCATCGCTTTTTCAACTGATAAACACTGAAATTGATGTCACTACTGTCTGAAGATAGAAACTGAAGAGAATAGTAGAAGATTGCTAGGTTTCAGCGTGCTTTTAGCCCCTGTCTGCATAGGGTTTTGAGCACCCGTTTACTTTATTGCGTCCTACGTATTCTGTTGCTCGTTAAATTTACAGTCCTTTCCTCTTTGCAACTGATGCACTCTGGGATTTCTATCACTTGTGGGTGAAGATAGAAAGTGGAGAGAATAATGCAGGGTTTCACGAAACATGTACATGTTCTACAGTTAGCTCTGTATGTGCACCATTCCCGATATCTACTTTAGTGTTTATGACATATTCTCCTGGTCGTTGTCACATATCGCTTTTACAACCGATAAACATTAAAATTGCTGTAAGCCCTGGATGAAGATAGAAACTGAAGAGAATAGCAGAAGAGAGCAAGGTTTCAGCGTGCTTTTAGCCCCTGTCTGTATACGGTTCTGAGCATGCGTTTACTTTATTGCGTGCGGTGTGATCTGTTGACCGTTGTTACCTATCGCTGTTTCAACTGATAAACTCTGAGATTGTTGTCTCTTGTGGCTGACGATCGTAACTGAAGAGAATACCAAAACAGTGCAAGGTTTAAGTATTTGTAACCCTGTTTGTGTACGATTGTAGGCCTTTACTTTATTGCTTACGACGTGATCTGATGATCGTTTTAACCTATCGCTTTTTGAACTGATAAACACTGAGATTGTTGTCTCTTGTGTCTGAAGATCGTAACTGAAGAGCATACTGGAACAGTGCAAGGTTTAAGTGTATTTCTAGCTATGTTTGTGTACGATTGTAGGTCTTTACTTTATTGGGTGCGGCGTGATCTGTTGACCGTTGAAAGTAATGTAACCTATCGATTTTTCAAGTGATAAACATTAAGATTGTTGTCTCTTGTGACTGAAGATAGAGAAACTAAAAAGAAGAGTGCAATGTTTTAGTATAGTTATTTGTAGCCCTGTCTGTGCACGATTCTCGGCCCTTACTTTATTGCGGCCGATCTGTTCTGTTGATCGCTGTTACAGTCCTTTCCTCTTTACAACTTATAAACACGGAAATTGCTGTCACTTCTGTGTGAAGATAGAAACTAAAGAGAAGAATGCAAGGCTGCAGTGTATTTGTAGCCCTGTTTGTGTACAATTGTAGGCCTTTACTTTATTGGGTACGACGTGATCTGTTGACCGTTGTAACAATCCTCTCATCTTTACAACTGATAAACACTGGGATTGTTGCCTCTTGTGTCTGGAGATTGAAACTGAAGAGAATACTAGAAGAGTGCAAGGTTTCAGTGAATCTTAACCTTGTTTGTGTACTGTTGTAGGGCTTTTCTTTATTGGGTGCGATCTGTTATGTTGATCGCTGTTACAGTCCTCTCCTCTTTATCTGATAAACACTGAAATTGCTGTCACTCCTTGATGAAGATAGAAACTGAAAGGAAGAGAGCAAGGTTCCAAAGTATTTGTAGCCCTGTTTGTGTACGATTCTCGGCCTTTACTTTATTGCGTGCGACCTGTTCTGTTGACCGTTGTAACAATCCTCTCCTCTTTACAACTGATAAACACTGAAATTGCTGTCACTCCTGCGTGAAGATAGAAACTAAAGAGAAGAATGCAAGGTTGCAGTGTATTTGTAGCCCTGTTTTTGTACGATTCTAGGCCTTTACTAAGTTATTGCCATGCGTGATGCTTAATCTTTTGACCGCTGTAACCCACCGCTTTTACAACCGATACACACTGAAATTGCTGTCACTCCTTGATGAAGATAGAAACTGAAAGGAAGAGTGCAAGGTTCCAAAGTATTTGTAGCCCTGTCTGTACGATTGCATGGCTTTACTTTATGGCTTACAACTGATAAACATTGGGATTGCTACCTCTTGTAGAGCCTGGGAGCAGAATACCAATTTGAAGGGACAAAAAAGCCTTTTGAAAGATTTGCGTCTCATAGATTCCTATGTGGCGACGATTCGTCCCTTATAAATGAAAACATATCTCATAAATGTTTTGCTTGGTGGTTGGTTGGGTTGGTTTAACGTCCAAGAGCAGCACTATATAGGCTATATTGTGGACGTCTGACAATTGTATGTGCTGCCACACGAGACAGGGCTCACCGATTACTTCTCTAGCTCTGATCGTTACTTTATCCCAATTATTCTTGTCGCCTTCGCTGTCTCATGTAAAGTCCAGGCAATGATGATTGATGAGATATTTTTTCTCAGCAAGTCAACAATTTAAACTTCAGAGATAGATGCTTCGGTTAATGCAACCGTACAGTGAGGATTATCCTTTCAGTCAACCTAAACTAGCCTTCCATCATTCTGTAGTCTACGCTTTATGGGCTTTGTTTGGTTAGGTTCATTATCAGTATCAATGCTATGTTGCGGAAGGGTTTTAAGATTAACGTCTGATAAATTTACGCGCTGTATCAAAGAGACAGGTCTATTGTCGCGTGTGGTCTGTGCGGTTTTTTTTTACAATCTAGAAATCTAGTGTGACACCCAGTCTAATCCCAGGCCGCCTACTGTTAATGCTATATTACACGCTTTGACTGTTTGACCACAATGTAAGTATAACAATGATGATAAACTTAGATCCATCAGTAAGGGGGGTTCTGAATAGTAAATAAATATGCTTAGTCGGGGGTCTAAGATTGTGGTGGTGTTGCGCTTCCCGGGTGTAGGACCACTAGTTGTCAGAGCTATAACAATGGTATACACCTAGCTACCCCACCAGAAGGAGTTCTTCAAAGAAAAAAAGTCAGTAGTCGGAGATCAATGCTAGTCGGGGATCAATGCTTTGTACAATAACCGTTGTACTTACTGGCTCAGGTCTGTGGTCCGAACCTTGGCCAGGTGTGGTGTTAGCCTGGGAAAACCCCTCCCAAACAGTACTAGTACAGTCTATACTGTCTATACTACACTGTTTTTCATCTCCTCATTCAGATATAGGTGTGATTTTTATTAGTTGGGTATCAACAGCTTATATTGTAGTTACTTGTATCCCTCCACTTTGGCCTGTCAATTCATCGCTAACCTGAATGTATATTATACCCGAACCAAGTTTTGTCCTCCTTTTATCCTTTATGAAGGCAGGGGTTGTTTTATTTATTTATTTTGTGTGTGTGCTTTTTTTTTTTTGCTTTAAGTCCAACGTAAGCACTACATAGGCTACAATGTAGACGATCCCCAAGCCGTCTCTTTTACCCTTTCTTTGCTTCCCTCCTCTTTTCATTCTTAATCTTTCTTTCGCTTTCCTTTTCATTCTAACTGTCACCTTGATGCTAACAATTGTTGCTGAAAACCTCTTCACACATTTGTATTGATTCATGAAAAGGAAACCACTCCAAAATGTGTCATATTAAAGTGAATCATGTCGTGACCAAAACAGTTTCTTTTTGTTTACACAAACACGCTAAGGTAATGTATCCGTCTACTAGAGTGGTTAATAGTATTGTGCGGGCTTTCCCGCTTCCTGCCTCATTTTCAGACTGTCAAATGTGTCTTCTAGACACAATAGTTAAGCCTTTCTTATCACGCTTCTTGGATTGAACGGAGAAGGAGAAACAACAACAACAACAAAAACAAAGTAGGAAACAAGGAGTGTTGTGAAATATGCATTGACATCTTTGAATCGTTATTGTTTGTTCCAGTGACAAGACAAGACAAGACTCGCACAGTTATACATAAATTATCATGGAACGAGTTCAAAATGTAGACCGACTAATGAAGACCAGATTTTTTTTTAATAGTAGAGCGTACGATTTAAAGTCAGGCGTTATGGGGTCTATCTTCCCCACCGATTTGATCAGTATGAGTATATAAACGACCGGCTAGTATAAAGTCCTGGTACACGATTCTATCCCCGCTCTTTCTCTTTGTGGAATCACCTACAATATTATTCGATTCAGCAAAATTTTATCTTGAGTCCCTTTGCAGTATAAGATATTTTTTGGTAACCTAGAGTTCATTAGGATTGAACGAGGAGATATAATAAATATACACGGGTATCTCAACTAATAATTCCCATAGTTTCTCGGTTCTGACCATGACGAAATGCCAATCTTGATAAAACCGAATTTTTAAGAAGCCTTATCGAATCGCTTCCCCCGTTGACATATCCGACCCTTCAAACCCGACTTAGGCACAGAGGTCTGCATTTCTGAAGTTACATTCATTTAAATTTTTATAAAGTACCGTGAGGTTTTGGTTGGATCGTTATATAATATAAAGATTTGAAATGGCTCTTAAATACATTGGTTGCTATGGAAAGGCGGCCATCTTTAAAATGAACGTGATGTTTTCAAATTCAATAGGGTCCGATGTTTCTTTACCAATTGACTTAAAATTGGCATATAAAGTATACTAACAATTAACACAACGTTTCTGATATATTAATTAGGAAAGTATTTTTGAGTTCACTACATTGTTACAGTTTGTGCAGTTATTGATATAACCAAACTGAGAAGCTTATTTGAATCATCGTTGGGTCAGTGTCAGTAAAATGCGATCGTCTGAGACAGGAGCCAGGATATCCCCACACTGTCTCTGTGTGACATTACCTAAACGTGTCAGACTTTATTCTTGTAACCCGTGCACACTATAAACTGCATTGTTATGATGTTAGACGCTATTTAACACACTCAGTTGAACTCAACTTGTGGTGGAAGCATCCCCAGGGTTGACACTCCCCAACTCCGCAAAGCCTGTTCTCAGAGCGTGTATTGATTGCCTTCGAGAGGCGGCTCCATGCTTGTCCCACGCTATTTGTAACACAGGCCTTGCGGTTACAAGGCCAATAACAGAAACGAAGACGATATGTATGGACATCTGTATCAGCGTCCAATCATGGATTTATCCTTGTGTTCGTGACTGGCTGAGATAGGACTCATGGTATCCCCGCCCTGTCTCGTGTGTGGCAACACATAACATTGTCAGACGTCAGTCTTGGGACTCGTCCATAATTTAGCCTATAAAAAAATAGGGCTGGTGTTGGACGTTAAACCAACTCAACAACATATCCTAGTTTCCGGGGTCAACAAGCGATTAAAAATAAAAAAAAAGAAAAAAAAAAGTTGTTTAAGGGGCGTGATTATGTCATCTATTATCGTCGTGGTAATCGCAAAACTTGTATTACGGAGAAAAGGTCACTCCTAGTCTGCCCTGGTTGAGGAGACATCCTCTGGGATGCTATGTCGCCTCGCATTGAGAAGGAAAGTTCGATTGAGAAAACAATGTGATTATTGAATTTGCGTTGTGCAACTACTTCATCTCGAGAGAGCTAGAGACCAGTGCCAATAATATTGTGTATTCTTCACTCACTGCCATATGACTTGGATCTTCTGTTTATTAAAAGAAAAAAGTGTATGACAACGCAATCATTTATCAACTGTTCCTGCCAAGACTAAACAGGCTCTTTGTTGTTTTTTTACCCTAATTTTAGGGAATTTCGGACAGCGATTTTATCTTCATGTTATTTGAGAGGTTTGATCCGAAATAAACGATAATTTTGAGCTTTAGCACTCAAATAGCTAAACTACCATGGATATAGACCTGGGGAAAATATTTGTCGTATCTATTACCTAATGATGGTTACATAACCTACCTACCGTATTGATTTCTTTGTATGTCTTAGGCTGGAACCATAACAACTGCGTCTGTTTGCATTATGTGCAGATCTGAAAATGCGAGTTTGTTTTGGTGGTTAAGGTCCAACGTCAGGACTTTATAGGCTATATTCTGTACGGATCCCAAGACTGACGTCTGAAAATTGTATGTACTACCACTCACCAGACAGAGCTGGGAGACCTGGATTTCTGTCTCAGCTGCCGGTCACAGTAAATTGACACCGACTTAACAAGTAGTGGACGAAATTGGACCAATAGATTTCTAAGCGATTGTGGGATTCGAACCGCGGACTCTCTATTTTGAAGACCAACGCTCTACCACTTGAGCTAGTTTGCCCCCTCCCTCCCCCCATTCAAAGATAACTTAAAAAGTCAATTTGAATGGATTCTGTCTAGAAAGAGATGGGTTATTATATTTTCTTGACAGTACCAGAAGGCATATTTCAAGGACTAGGTCCAGACGAAGCCATTTTGTGCCCAGCCATCATTAGTAGAACAGCTTCCTGTCGTGTTCTAGGTTCAAGACGGTCAAATTGTTCCTTTTTATTGGGAAAAAAAGGGGGGGGGGAGG
>RQTK01000106.1:335365-354208 GCA_003991915.1 Elysia chlorotica | reverse complement strand
AAAGAAAGGACTGCGTGCACGTGATGATAAACGCGTTTCTTTTTTCTTTTATATTTGTCCTGTTAGAAATAAAGAGAGGCGAGCATATGCGCAAAGGGAAAAGAAATGCGTTGGGTGGAAGAGAAACAGCGCTACATTGTATATGTATATGTATGTAGCGAGAAGTACTCCAAACCAGACTCTTCCATGGGATAAACTGTAAAGGCACCTCCTGTTCCATCTTCTCCCCCCTTTCATCTTTATTTACGAAAAAAAAACAACAACAACACGACAAAGTTCTTTACCTGAGAGCCAAAGTATGTTTATTAAAATATGTGATGATAAAATAAGTTTAAAAAACCTGTTTGGCGTGGCCCGCGCCAGGTGAAGGAAGACGGGACAGCAGAAGGCAGAGTCAGTTCCGTTAGATTCTAACCTGAGCCAGGTTGAGTTTGTTCCTGAAATCATAACAGACTTTGCGACCTGCAGGATCGTAAAGGATGACATAATCAAGCCCCCTTTAGAATGAGTTTTCAGATCGCTCATTGGCTCCGCAAGTCTAGAGAGCTCTATCTCTCTCTCTCTCTCTCTAATGGTATCCCCGCCCTGTCTCGTGTGTGGCAGCACATAAAATTGTCAGACGTCAGTCTTGGGGCCCGTCCACAATATATCCTATATAGTGCTGATGTTGGACGTTAAACCAATTCAACAACATTGGACGCTGAACAATCCTTATTTTGTATCCCTCTCTTTTACTTCCCTCCCTATCTCTCTCTTTCTCTCTCTCTCTCTCTCTCTCTCTCTCTCACTCTCTCTCTCGCGGTCCCTCCTAGTCTAAGGGATCCTAAACGGCGAAACATCGGCTCCGTAGGTCTAGGTTAGATCATAGATGTATGAACGGACGCCACTGTTGCAGATTCCCCCACCTATCGTCTCCGTGTTCTCTAGAGAGCTCTCCGTCTTTCTCTGTCTCTCTCTCCCCCACCCCTCTCTCTATTTTTCTACCCCTCTCTCTCGGTCCGTCCTATACCTAAGGATCCTATGCGCCCAAGAAATAAAACAGCGAAACATCGGCTCCGTAGATCTAGGATAGATGTATGAATGGACGTCGCTGTTTTAGATTCCCCCACCTATCGTCTCCGTGTCCTCTATGGCTCTCGTATTCGCACGGCGTGTATTTCTACCGCCAGTCTTGAAGTCTGTGGTGAGAATCTAGCGCATCTGACAACCTGACGCTAGAAAAGGCGTATTTTTGTACAGTTTTTAACATTTTTAGGGCCTAAATGTACACGCTTTGACGGCTTTGTGGGTTGGCAGCTCGGCAGCTTTGCTGTTGATATAGACTGCATGGTAAGATCTGTTGGGTTTAGTTCAACCCGTCAATTCGCCAGTTGCAACGTTTATGTTGAACATGTGCATTTGATATTTGGATACTGCGCATCGCAGAACCCCACGTAAGCCCACGCGGCCACGGATCAAGGAGTTGGTCTAGATATATCTCGTCTCTTTATAAAATTGGTATTATATTATACATCCGTCCATGTAGATGTAGCTGTGACTGATTGTGCTACAGTTGGGCATCAGGATACACCAATGTTATTAATTCGTCTGTAAGTGGGAGCTGTCTGCCCATAGGACAAAGAGAAAGATACCGTCGGATGCCTTTTTCTTTTGCAGGAGCAACGTTCTAGATCTACATCGTCTCTTTGTTGTAGCATTTCATACACCCTTGTGGATATAGATGCTAGTGCTACTGAAAGGCACCAGGATACATCAATGTTATTAATCCGCCTGAAAGTGGGAGCTGTCTCTGTGCCCATAATGGTAGGAAGTAGGGTCCGTAAGAAGACCTGTGATTGCCGGAGAAAAACACTCTCTCTCTAAGTTTAACGTCTCCTAGGTTCCCACGGAGGAAGCTTTACGGAGGCCCCGTAGGAATCTTTGGAACAATGTTAATTTTACCCATTCCTTTGTTGTCAATCACACTCAATGTTAGTGTTTGCAGCCGGTCTTTCTTTGTGTGACTGTTTCCCTAGAGATGGGGCTACAGGCTACGGGGAGTTTCGCGTGGATCGAGCCCTGCCCTGGCGTGCTCGCTCACACTCAGAATTACAGTGAGCAGTGCTGTGGTAGTCTTCTTATACATTGTAGCTGTGAGTTAGGCAGTGTGGCGTAACCTGCTTTTGTATTAATTTTGCTAGTGATTGAACTTTGATTTGGTGTGGTAGTCTTCTTATAAATCATAGCTGTGAGTTAGGCAGTGTGGCGTAACCTGTTGGTGTATTTGTTGGTGATAGGACTACTGATATGGTAATTGTATCTGTCCCTTTGTTGTCAAAGTTAGTGTTTTCAACCGGTCCTTCTTTGTGTGACTGTTTCCCTAGAGATGGGAATACAGCGAGGATACCAGGGCTACAGTCTACGGGGAGTTTCGCGTTGATGGAGCCCTGCCCTGGCGTGCTCGCTCAATCTCAGAATTACAGTGAGCAGTGCTGTGGTGTGGTGCTGTGCACTAGTCTCCTTATAAATAATGGCTGTGAGTTAGGCAGTGTGGCGTAACCTGCGGTGTATTTGTTAGTGATTGGACTTCTGATTGGGAAATACTAAGATGTGGTGTAATAGTGTTTTTTTAAATTAATTATAGCGATGAGATAGACATTGTGGCGTAACCTGCTGGTGTATTTGGTAACGATTAACCTTCGTGGATCTATAATACTTTCGGATTCTGAATTGTTGTGGCAGTTTTCCTATGATAAATGACGGCTGTGAGTAAAGAACAGTATAGCGTAACCTATTTTCAGCGATTTGACTTTATCATTAATTGCTGCGGTGTCTTCTTAACTTAACTTGACGTATTTCTACTGTCTGTGCTGTGGCCATATTTTATTTCTGCTCATAGAATTTTGTGCTTTCATTGCTAAGAGGTTTATGTTTCATACACTCATAATTATATTATATTGCCAATTGGACTTGAAAATCTCTCTCTCTCTCTCTCTCTCTCTCTCTCTCTCTCTCTCTTCTCCCTATCCTTTTGCACCTTTGTACAAAAAGACAAAAACACATACACAAATAAACAGATAAAAAACTCATCTGCTGATTGGCCAGGATTCACTACAATGGAACTCTGCCTGAGCTCATGTTGCGTGACATTCTTGGCCTGCCGAGCGAAACTATTCCATGGGATAGGCATTACAATTATTTCAGTCTTTCACTGGCTTTCTTTGCGTCTACCGCCCAGTAAGGAGTACATACGTATCTCTATGGCGTCTACATTCTTATGGTTAACACACTAGGCAATTAGCTTGGGATGCCGTACATTTTCATATTTTGTTGCCAAAATGCATCTTTCCTATGTCTGACTAAATGGAAACTTCAGTTTAAAGACAAAGGAATAAATACTGATCCCTTGTCTGTCTATGTATCTGTGTGGTAGCACACAGGAGTCGTTAAAGGTTAAGATAAGATAAGATAAACTTTATTGATCCTCAAGGGAACTTTGTTCTGGATTGGGCAAACTGTACGACATGACATGCTATGAGCATAGCTCTCCTACTTCCTCTCTCTCTCTCTCTCTCTCTCTCTCTCTCTCTCTCTCTCTCTTCTCTCTCTCTCGTCATTTTTATAACGTTTTTAACAGTGTGAAAATGGTTTGGAAATTTAAGTGGCAATAAAACGATAGCAATCAGTAAATAATTATGACATTACCACCTCTTACTCTCTCTCTCTCTCTCTCTCTCTCTCTCTCTCTCTCTCTCTCTCTCTCTCTCTCTCTCTCTCTCTCTCTCTTAGTTTTGGATCTTTTTTCTCTATGGACTCCATTATCACAATTGCCTAACCCTGCCATTGGTCGTTACACAGTGATGTGCGTGAGTTACCTGGCTCTGGCTGAGGGTCGGGCTATAGTATGACCATCCATCCATCTCTGTCTCCTCAGGACTCATCAGGTGACTTGCCTAACCGGTCTGTTCTGCTTGGCTCTCAGCGATCAGTCAGATCCACACAGTAGATCTAATTAAAGGCTTAGAGTAGAATGCACAAACATGGCGTAGCTTACGTCTCGTCGTAAGCCCCCTTATTTTTATATTGTTATGACGAGACGTAAGCTACGACTTGTTAGTGCATTCCACCCCTCGCGGTTACGGGACTCATAGCGAAACTGAGGACGATAGTTGGGGGAATCTGCCCAGGCATCCAATCATAGCTCTACTCTGGTCTAACGGAGCCAATGAACAACCAGTAAACCCCATGTTCAAGGGTACCACTACGTGATCCGTCATCGTCGTGTGATTCGCTAACTCAGTAATAAAGGATAAAGCTGGAGTCCATGCTCTAATGTCTGTCTAACCGAGACCACAGCCCGGTGCATGGCGCTCTGGTGGACTGCAAGACTGACGCTGGTGGTTGGGTGGGGATATAAACTGTCTTTAATGTACCGAATATATCTATCTCACTTTGGTTCTAAATGCACACATTTTTAGGTTACCTTGCCTCTTATTTTTTGAAGTTTAGGAAACGTCTCATTGAAAATCAGACCATAATAACGATTTAACGATTTTAACCGACTTTTCGAGAGAGGTTTCAACAGGGCAGAATATAAATAGAAGTTGTGATTCCAGCTGAACTTGTGAGTTTGATTTAAAGGAAAGAGACAAAGTGGATGAAATGGAAGAAGGAGTTAATATAAAAGGTGAACGAATTGAAGAATAAAGTTAATACTGTTAGAGAAAGATTTAACGGAAGACACCGAGTGCCAAACGGCGTAGACCTATCTGGTGTATCTCTCTCTCTTTCTCTCTCTCTCTCTCTCTCTCTCCCTCTCTCTCTTTCTCTATCTCTCTTGTCTCTCTCTCTCTCTCTCTCTCTCTTTTCTCTCTCTCTCTCTCTACCTCGCTTTTTTAAAAAAACATCTAGGGTTAAAAACATAACGCTGCTGTAGCTTACAACTCGTCGTAAGCGTTCTTAAACTTACCTTAACCTCTTCCCATCACGCCGCACATGTGTTGTGCAAGTTGACACACTCTTGTGCTAGCACCTTTTTGTATTGATCTGCACACTTTCTATTTTAAAAGAATAAATTAATATCAAAGCTTTTAAAGTTTCCATTTTTTAAAATTCTCCCATATACATGATAATTATAGTGTACAAACATGTATGGGTCTAAAATCTTGCGATGTTTAAAGCTAAAGACAACTCATAAGCTTACCACAATGTTGTACTTAATAATGACCCCGATCTGGTTCTAAGAAGGGTTTTGTACAGCGGCGCATCTACCCGGTGATGATGGAGCTGGGGTAGGCTAATATTTGGAGGAATTGGCTCACCTGGCGTCTGTTAGGGTTATGAACATCGAGGTCTGATGTCTGGGGAAGCGATCAGCGCCTTAGCCCTCGGCGGCTCGTTTAGGCCTAGGCTTAGTGTTGTACGTAGAACGCTATGCTAAACTTACGACCTGTGTTAAGATAGGGGAAATAAGGAAGCTACCATAACGTTGTACTTAGGGTCAGTCCACAATATAGCCTATATAGTGCTGAATTTGGACGTTAAACCAACTCAACTTCACTCAGCTGGGTGTTGATGTGAGTTTGTTCTGTGTTCGTTCTGTGTTTGTTTCTTTGGGTTTTTTTTGGGTGGGGGTGGGGTTCGAGTGGGTGGTAGTATTGTGAATGGGTTTGTGTGTGTAGGTGTATCATTAGAAAGCGGCGGAGAATCTGCCCAAGATTGATGAGAGAGTCGATTTATACGGCGCATGCAGTGTCGCGTGGCCTTGTTTGGCATTGACACGGAATGTGATAATTATACTTCATTATTTCCAGGACAGACATATTATTCGACCGTATTTGACGTGAAATTTTAATATGGATCTGAGAAATATGCCAGGCTTCTTAATCTCTGAGAATAATTATTTAGCCGCGTTTTCAATTTTATCATTATTTTTTAATTTCTTTTTTTTTCCCCTCTTGAGAAAGACAGAGAGAGAGAGAGAGAGAGAGAGAGAGAGAGAGAGAGAGAGAGAGAGAGAGAGAGAGGAGGGATGGTGGGGGGTTTGCAGTTTGCAAAAAACAAACTCCAAAACAATGCAATGCAAATTATTATGATTTGGCTATAAATGTTTTTTGACTGCTCTCTCTCTCTCTCTCTCTCTCTCTCTCTCTCTCTCTCTCTCTCTCTCTTGCTCTCTCTATCTCCCTTTCCATATCCCCACCCACCCACCACAATCAGTCTCTCAATAGCAGCCGAGTAGTGAGTTCTGACCCGTAATTATCCTTATCCGTATGTGGTTTGTTAAAATATTTTTACATCACGATAATACTAATTTAACACAAGCGCGACTATCTCTAATATCGGCAGAAATTCGTCTCTCCATAAGCCACAGAACCAATGAAAATTGATTGTCCCAAACGTGCCACAGTAGATAGTTCTTTATAATCCTTACACTTAACAATCATGATCTAGGGCACCCAATCAGTAGTATCAGCCTTTTATCGAGCGGAACCCTTGGTAAAAACGTGTTTCTTACTGAGGCAAACGCTAGTCGAATTCATCTAACTCTAAAACAGCATTGCTCTGTTCAGTTACTAAATAAACAACGCAACGACATAGCCCTTTTTATTTATTTTGTTGTTTTATGGAAAAAATATAACAACAAATGCAAAGGCTAAAACAACAGCAACAAGAAGAACAGTAGCAACAGCAGCAGCAGCAACAACAACAACAACAACAACAATAAGATGCATTAGAAATCAATCATGATGCTTTATAACTTTCAGCTGACAAACTTTGAGGGCATGCTGGTTATAAGGAGACCGCTTTCTTGGCAAAGATGGTTCCGGTGGTTCGAATCCCATGCCTAATAAAAACCTCAACCATGTTTTTTTCTGGAGTGCCACGACAAAAAATCAATTTGCTCTGGGCGCGTTACTTCAACATATTCTTTTATAAACAATCACCATTCCCTGCAACACTTACTACTTTACAACAAGTAATTCCCTATTGCTAGCCGCTGTCGACCTGATGTGTTATTATATCCTCGACAGCCTGAGCTGTATCATTATCATCCTTCAAGTTTTTTACTTTGTTATAATCATGGAGATTAAGAGTTCTATGATCGATTAAGTAAGTACGTCTATAACTATCGTTTTTTACACATGATCCACCTTTAGCCTGCCAATCCAATACTATGGTTATTCAAGCCTTGCGATTCTTTCAATGATATGGGATGACATAATCGCACCCCTTATACAATATACATGGGACTTTTTACTCGCGCATGGTCTTCGAAGATCTGGGCCAGCTGTTGTTGAGTTGGTTTAACGTCCAACATCATCACTATAATATGTTATGGACGGGCCCCAAGGCTGACGTCTGACAATTTTAAGTGCTGCCACACACGAGACAGTGCGGGGATACCATGACTCCTGTCTCAGTCTGTCACATTATACTGACACTGACCCAATTAGTAGGGATCGAAATCTCCAGGTCTCGAATCTCGGACCTTTTGCGTCGGAAGCCGATGTTCTATCCCAGGGCCACCGCGCTCCCCCTAGCTATGATTGGACAGCGGTGCAGAACTCAAATACGTCGCTACTTCAGTAAAACAATTAACACTTAATAGATACCATCAATGTTTTAAAATAGAATAATTTTTGCCGTAACAGGCTGTATAATTCCTCCCTCACACACACACACACACACACACACAAACACACGCTCCAACTTCTTTAATTAACCTCACAGCTATCTGCTTGTTGGTAATTAACAGGAAGAAACTCGAACAGCCAAAACCAAAACAAAAACATAAAACAACATCATTAACAACAACAACAACACAAACTCCTATTGCACACAAGTTTCTGATTTAATGATGTTGTAATAATATGTGTACGTTGTTGTTGTTTTCTTTGCTACTGGCCGCCTAAATATGTCACACATGGCTTATTTTACGGTTCTTAGAACCAGGTGAATCGATGATGGCGATGACGAATCATTCTAAGTGTATGTTTCAATCATAAGTAGTGAAAGTAGCTACACCTACATAACCGACCCCCAAAGTGTAAACATGCATTAGTAGTAGCAGCAGCAGCAGCAACAGTAGAAGTAGTAGTAGTAGTAGTAGTAGTAGTAGTAGTAGTAGTAGTAGTAGTAGTAGTAGTACAGAAACTTGTGTGCAATAGGAGTTTGTGTTGTTGTTGTTGTTAATGATGTTGTTTTATGTTTGTTTTTGTTTTGGTTTTGGCTGTTCGAGTTTCTTCCTGTTAATTACCAACAAGCAGATAGCTGTGAGGTTAATTAAAGAAGTTGGAGCGTGTGTTTGTGTGTGTGTGTGTGTGTGTGTGTGTGTGTGTGCGAGGGAGGAATTATACAGCCTGTTACGGCAAAAATTATTCTATTTTAAAACATTGATGGTATCTATTAAGTGTTAATTGTTTTACTGAAGTAGCGACGTATTATCTATATGATCGGAGCATTTGTGTGTGTGTGTGTGCGCGTCTGGGTGTATTTTTTGTGTGTATGTGTGCGTGTGTATCATTTATTACAAGGTGTCTGTGTGCGGGTGTGCGGTTACGCATATGTGTGTGTGTGTGTATGTATGTGTGTGTGTGTGTAAGTGTGGTTGTGTGATTTATTTATCTGTTCATGTGTACATGTGGGTATGATTTATTTGTTTGTCTGTGTGTGGGTGCGCGTATGTGTGTGTGTGTGATTCATTAGTGTGTGCGTGTGTGCGCGCGCGCGAGTGTTCGTGTTAACACTGTGATGGTTCGAGTGATTGTTTTTACATCTCTGTGTTAGAAGTTGGCGATAATAATCATTCGTTTATACCGCGGGTCTACAGGCAAAATTCATAATTGTAACTGCCCTGGTTTGTTATCAAAGCACAATTTAGAAGGCAGCAGAGAGTAAAAAGTTAGTCGCACGTATACATACCTGAAAGCTCCAAGTTATGGACACTTAGATCTACGAACATTATTGGATATAGAAGTTCTAATTTGAAGCATAGCAGTTTTCAGGTAGCGGAGAGTAAGAGCTCTTCGCATACATCTGCATCTACATCGACATCTGAGATGTACCAGTTATGGACGCCTATATCTACATACGTATTCGAATATCCAGTTAGTTTGAAGGCAGCAGAGATACAGTTATTCATATCTATCTAAATCATACATTGCATCTTCATAATGCATTGTGAAAGCAGCAGAGAGATTTTGTTATTCGGAAGGCAGCAGAGAAACAGTTTTTCCTAGTCATCGTAACATTACATATAGCCTATACAGTACTGACGTTGGACTTTAAACCAACTCATCTCAACTTGTGGACACATGAAAGATCCCAGGTATGGGCGCCTAGATCTCCATCATACATAGACCAGCGATGCCACAATTGGCTGACACACACGTCACACAGTCGAGGAGCGCGTTCGAGTCTGTGATCCGTTTCTTGAGGCTCTCCTCATCCTTTCTGGGAGAAGCTGACGTTGCCAAGGAGGACAGCGGTCCGGATAATACATGTGTGTGCTGTATATAATGTATACAAGTGGCTTGCTTTGGTCTTGCTGTGCATCCGATTCTTGTTATGTAGTGGGAAATGTATTGCAACATATAGATATATTATAGAGCTATTGTATAGCATTCGGATTCTGTGCCATGATTGAAAATTCACTAGGATCAAAGGATTAGTCAAGTATTGTTAACTTGGAAAGAAACCATAAAAGTAAAAACATAGCAACTTGAAACACAAGTGAATTTTGGAAGCATTTAAAATGTGACATGGAAAAAGAAATTCACCAGGATCACTATAGAGTCATAATTAATAAAATAACTCGAAATATATATTTAATATAACAGCAACTAACAACAACAAGAACAACAAAAACGAAAACAACATCAACAATTAAACGGACGTGGAGTATGGTGGCGTCAGGAATTTGTCATGAATATATCAAATGATTTATCGCCAGCGTTCTGAAAGAAATATAAAGTATAAGTATAGATTTTAAAAGCATTCGGAATCGCGTGCCATGGAAGTTAATTCATTGGAACCAAAGGAGATAATTATTAGTGTTTTGAAACAAGTGTACGAAAAATGGACAATGGAAGCATTTTACAAAAGTTCAATGAATGAAAGTTCAGGGCGACCAAAAGATATAATAGTAGCATTTTGAAAGTAGTATACACATTGGCGATTGATGCAGTAGCATTTTGAAAGTAGCATTAACAGTCGATTGTGAAAGCTTTCGCTGTGACGTGTCATGGATAGGAATAAGGAGCTCGCTTAAAAAGTTATTCTATCTGTTTCTTTTTGCTTGATGTTTATTTTTTGTTGTTTTCGTAGTTGTTGTCGTTGCTGTTGTTGTTCTTGTTGGAAAAAAGGGGTCTGAATGAAAATGGCTTTTTTGCCAAGTACTCTTGTAAGACCTCGTGTGTAGAATGGAATTTTTTTAGCCGCTGTCGTCGTCGTCGTCGTCGTAGTAGTAGTAGTAGTAGTAGTAGTAGTAGTAGTAGTAGTAGTAGTAGTAGTAGTAGTAGTAGTAGTAGTAGTAGTGTAGTAGTAGTAGTAGTAGTAGTAGTAGTAGTAGTAGTAGTAGTAGTAGTAGTAGTAGTAGTAGTAGTAGTAGTAGTAGTAGTAGTAGTAGTAGTAGTAGTAGTAGTAGTAGTAGTAGTAGTAGTAGTAGTAGTAGTAGTAGTAGTAGTAGTAGTAGTAGTAGTAGTAGTAGTAGTAGTAGTAGTAGTAGTAGTAGTAGTAGTAGTAGTAGTAGTAGTAGTAGTAGTAGTAGTAGTAGTAGATGCTATTATTATCTAACTTGTGCCCCCTTCCTCCCCACCCCTCAAACAGGCGAGCCCCTGGAGATCGACTACAGCAACCTGAGTTTTATCGAGATCGCGCCCATCTCCAGCGCCGAGGAGGACGACGACGACAGCAGCGGGGACGAGCTGCCCTACCACAAGCCCTCCAGGGTCTGCTTTAGCAGGAACCCCATCAAGGTGGGTGGTTACAGAGTCCTCGCTATGTGGATTCCAATAGCTTGAGATTTTTAAGCATCGAATCATGGAATGGAAACTTTAAGCTGGCGTTTATGAGGAGTTGTATGATGGATAGCTGGGTAATCATCTTTCTCTTGACCGCGCCATTCTCTTTTGATCTCCCCCCCTCTCCCTGTCTTAATGTATTACTCTCACTATCTCTGTCTCAGTATCTCTCTCTTGACATCCCCACCACTTCTCTCTCTCTCTCTCTCTCTCTCTCTCTCTCTCTCTCTCTCTCTCCGTCTCTCTTTCTCTCTCTCTCTCCCTCTCTCTCTCTCCCTCTCTTTCTCTCTCTCTCTCTCTCTCTCTCTCTCGCGTCATTTACTGGTAATATATTCTTCAGTACGAACACCATTAAAGTGGGCGATTCCATAGTCGCCTCTTAACAGAGGAAGGGAGGGGCGAGTCGGACTGGCGCAGATGGTCGGGGGGTGGTGACCGGCGACAGTGGCCAGTTGTTTGGTTAGTCCGCGAGTCGAAAACCCACGGTCGGAGAAATTTCCTAAAGAAAAACAACAGGCGTTAGTTAGTCTTAGGGTCCGTCCACAATAGGGCCTGCATAGTGATGACGCTGGACGCTAAGCAACAAACTAACATACAAACAAATAGTCAATGAAAGATTACATGGCGTGCACTGTTTTCCTCATTTCATCATGAACATTGAGCCAAATAGTTCATCAGGTATGGTAGAGAGCTGGGTGAACGCTCACGAGCTCCCAGATTCATTTAGTGTCTTCGGAGGCCACAACAATGCGCCATATGTCTTCGTATAGTATCTTCTCGAACATTTTTGAACACATAGTTATATACCACATTATAAAGATCACCATAAAAGTTTTCATATACCTCCAAAGATGAATAAGAAGGAAGAATCCTCATTTCCTGGTGTAATCGCGAATATAAGTTATACTCGACACTTTTCATCGAATTTTAAAGTACATTCCTGTTTAAATTTATTTAGATTTTGTATGAGGATAGATTTTTATTAGGTAATTTCTCGTCAACTCGTTGTATATTGTCCTATATAACTCCTAAAGTACTTGAGATTTTTTAGTATTTTAAAAATAAGATGGAACATAATACAAATCAATCCAACTAAGGCGAGGCAACCCAAAAGAACAGGCAAAGCCATCGGATTGACTGAAGTGAACATATTTTTGCCAAACAAGGCTAACTGGGAAACACATTCTCA
Source organism: Elysia chlorotica (assembly GCA_003991915.1). NCBI lineage: Eukaryota > Metazoa > Mollusca > Gastropoda > Plakobranchidae > Elysia > Elysia chlorotica. The sequence goes on along the minus strand of RQTK01000106.1, from coordinate 342,016 downwards.
ATGTTTTCATATTAAGAAGAAACGGAATAGTTATTGGGTTGCGAGAACTACAGTAGCACACCAAATTATCCATTACCTTTACATCTGTATATGACGGCTTTCTTATCAAATTAAAATAAGTATTATCTTGAACGTAATTTAAAATCCTATCATATTCAATGGTCTATCATAGATAACAGCTAAAAAAAATGATTTTCAGTTTTTGGTATATCAGTAAATAAAAACGGGTTGCCGTCTGTAGGTGATGAATATCGTTTCTCCTATCGGCCCAAAAAACGTTTCTAGTGTCATCTCTAATCGGTAGAGCTAAATTTATTTGAGGAAATGGTTTTTGACCTCAGTTGCATAATGTCCTATATTATTTCGAAAATACTTTAAGTCTTTAGTGTTCTAGAAATAAAATAGGACAGTATGCAACTGAAATGACGAATTATATACTTAAGCTTGGTAGTGCCACGCCATTCAGTACTTGCATAACATCTTGTGTGATAATAATGGGTACATGTATTGGGTTGGTGCAATCACGAGCTCAGAACGGGGTGGTCCACAAAGCTAGAGCGCACGCCTTTAAATCGGAAAGCTGGGGGTTAGATCCCCGCTCTGGCCGCCTCGTAAAAGAGGGATGGGGATGGGAGAGGGGAGCCCTGTGGCAGAACATCAGCTTTCGACGCAGGATGTCCGAGGTTCGAGCTCCGCTCTGACGACTTAGTTCCCTACTAGTTGGGTCGGTGTCAGTTTATTTTGGCGGGTATCTGTGTGGCAGCACGTGAACTTGTCAGAGGTTAGTCTTTGGACTCCTCCACAATATAGCCTATAAAGCGTTGACGGTGGACGCTAAGCAACAATAACACTTGGCACTTGAGTGGCTTTAAAATATGAATTTGTGTACGAATTTTTTAAAGATGTACTTTTTCAATGTACGGTACTTAGTTTTCAGAAGCAATATCGCAATCATAAAAGTGTAAGGTTTTAGAACATTGTATTATTTGTTTAAGGAAGGGAAATAAATAAATAAAATCCGCATCCTGCATCGGAAATAGTTTCCTCGCTATCTTGATTTCTAGCATCGCAGGATTTTCTTTAGCCTGAAATGAAAACTTTTAGGCGGTTTTTTTTTTTTCGTTTTTTCCCTTCTATGAGTTGTATGATCGTTTGCTGGGAAGTCACCTCTCTCTTTCTCTCTCTCTCTCTCTCTCTCTCTCTCTCTCTCTCTCTCACTTGTGTATCTGACACAAGAAAGCATTATCAAGAAAAAAACACAACAAAACTAAACTAAATCGAGTCGTGACCAAGCCTGCATCGGATCGTTTGCTTGACTAATTTATTCATTATTAATGAGCGAGCACGTATCAAAACGTGTTAATTGTTTAAATTCAGAAATTAATTTTTAAAACTCCTACAGTTTACCCATACCTAGTTCCTACACAATGCACTTCAAGCGTTGTGGTAGTGGCCTTAACAGTCTTGTGACGGTATTTGGGGCGAGCGGTAGCCCTGGGGTAGAACATCGTCTTCCGACACAGGAGATCCGTGATTCGAGCCTGGTGATTTCGGCCCCTACTGGTTGGGTCGGTGTCAGTTAAGTGTGACTGGCATGAGTCATGGTATCTCCGCTCTGTCTCGTGCGTGATCGCACTTAAATTTGTCAGACGCAACACTTAGGGCACGTCAACAATATATCGTACAATATAGAGCTGAGGCTGGATATCAAACCAACAAAATTCAACTGTTGTTTTGTTCCCTCTTTGTGCCCCAGGTGTACGCCACGTTCTCCACCAACGACTACGACAGGCGCAACGAGGATGTGGACCCAGTGGCCGCCTCGGCCGAGTACGAACTCGAGAAGCGCGTGGAAAAGATGGACGTTTTCCCTGTGGACCTGCAGAAAGGTGAGGCGTGCTTTCTGATAGCTCAGTGTGTTTAAGTTGATTTATTGGAGGTTGGTTTGGTCGATGGCTATGGTTGAATTTTTATTTGGCAATGGTTGTACCCCGAGAAAGGCTGAATGCTTCGTAATAGCTCAAGAAGCGTGTTGATAATATGGATGTCTTTCAGGTGGACCTGCAGAAAGGTGAGGTGTGCTATCTGATAGCTAAGTGATAGTGCTGTGTACAATGTAGTTAAGTTTTTTTACTCGATAAGGTTGGTTTGGTTGATGGCTATGGTTGGGTCTTGATTTGGCTATGGTTGTACCCTGAGCGCGGCTGTATACTTCGTTTTAGCTCAAGAAGCGCGTCGAAAAGATGGACGTCTTCCAGAAAGGGGAGGCCAGCTCTCTGATAGTGATAGGGATGAATACGATGTAGTTAAGTTGGTTTATTCGATAAGGTTGGTTTGGTTGATGGCTATGGTTGGTTGGACTCAGAGAGAGGTTATATGGTTCTATATCGCTCAAGAAGCGCGTCGAGAAGAAGGACGTCTTTCTGGTGGACTTCCCTCTTTTCCTACCACCATTTCCCTTAGTCTTTTTCGCCATACAGTTTCTCTCCCGGGAGAGATTGGATTTTATGTGTATGCTGCTAATATAGGAGTAGTTCCAATTTAAACATTTCCAAGGTCAATCCTCTGACGACGAACTGGCGCAAGTTGTAGAGCATTGGTCTCCTAATCACGAGGCCTCCGGTTTGAAACCTACTTTAGGTGAAATTTTTATTTCTCCAATTCTGTTTTCCTCTGGTTGAGTGGGTGCCAGTATAATGTGACCGGCTGAGATAAAAGGTATCATGCTGTGGTATTCCCGCATTGCTAGTGTGTGGCAGCACGTTAAATTGTCAGACATTAGTATTGGCCTGGTAACAGTCTACAGTATAGTCTCTATAATGCTGGCGTTGAATGCTTAGCAACAAATCCGCCGTATAGGATCCCCCAGGGGAACCTATGAGACGTTAAACCCGGAGAGAGGGAGAGAATTCAAGTCAGTCCCCAGCTCTTAGAAATCTGTTAACCCTGAGGGACTGAATGGAAGCGAAGGTCAGATTCTGTTTATAACACACGCTATAAACTCCAGTTTGTTTACCTCCGTGCATACCACACGAGCTATTTTTAGAATCAGGCCACGATACGGGCTAATTGGAGGAGTTGCTTTCTACATTTTTATTCAGTTCGTCAGTTAGATAATTTATCCTTAGCTGTTGGTATCACCCTTGGCTCTCAACCGTACGTGTTCTTTCTTATTTTCTCTGTCCATCTTTCTACCTCTCCCTCTCCCCCCTCTCTCTCTCTCTCGCTCTCTCTCTCTCTCTCTCTCTCTCTCTCTCTCTTTCTTTGAATGGAAGCGAAGGCCAGATGCTGTTTATAACACACGCCGTAAACTCCAGTATGTTTACCTCCGAGCATACCACTCGGGCTATTTTTAGAATCAGGCCACGACACGGACTAATTGGATGGAGGAGTTGCTTTCTACATTTTTATCCAGTTCGTCAGTTAGATAATTTATCCTTAGCTGTTTGTATCACCCTTGGCTCTAAACCGTACGTGTTCCAACTTTTTGTATTTTCTATGTCCATCTTTCTACCTTGTCTGTCTGTCTGTCTGTCTGTCTGTCTATCTGTCTATCTGTCTGTCTGTCTGTCTGTCTACCTGTTTGTCTATATGTCTGTCTGTCTATATGTCTATCTAACAGTCCGTCTGTCATATGTCTGTTTGTCTATCTGTCTATCTGGCTACCTGTCTCATCCCATCCCTCCCATATTAGTCTGTAGTGACCACAGACTTGGTAGTTTGTAACTAGTACTTACCTAAAAGCAAGCTGCAAAGATCAGCAGGGTATGTCCAGACTAGTGGGACTACCAATGTAATGGTCGGTAATGGTCAGTTGGGCGTTGTGGGTGATTAGCACCGCTTAAAAACACCCTACCCCTGGTCAGTGGTGCATGCTGCATTGCCCCTCACTGGGCTGAGGTGGGCAGGGCCGGACCTCGCTGTGGTTCATCACTGAAGGGGGTCAGTAGGGGACACAGTGGTGGTATATGTGGAGATAAATGTTTGTAACTTACTAGTTACAAAGATAGGTAGGTAGATAGACAGGTAGGGATGTAGGTAGGTAAGTAAGTAGATAGATAGATAGGTAGGCAGGTAGGCAGGTAGATGGGTGGGTAGATAAAGATAGGTAAGTAGATAGATAGATAAATATATATGGGGGGGGGGCTGGATCAAAGATAGGTAAGTAGATAGATAGGTGGGTATGTATATTTTGTTTTGGAAATATAGATAGATAGATATATAGATAGATAGATAGATAGATAGATAGATAGATAGATAGATAGATAGATAGATAGATAGATAGATAGATAGATAGATAGATAGATAGATAGATAGATAGATAGATAGATAGATAGATAGATAGATAGATAAATATTTATTTAGCAAATAGATAGATAGATTAGTAGGTAGGTAGTTAGGTAGGTAGGTATAGTTAGATGTGTTGATATAGTTAGATGTATTGATATATAGAGATGTACGTTAATGGATAGCTGGGTAGATATAGAGGTAGAGAGGTTAGATGGCGAAAAAAAGAGGCAAAGATAACAACAGAGAGTAAAGGAAAGAGAGATAATGAAAGTACCATTGTACATTATTAATATGTAATTATTTAGTAGATTAGGTGATCACCTGTAGGCCGGAACGGACCTGTTCCTAATGACTGTATGATGAGACGGAAAGGAGGGGGGGGGGGGGGGCAGGTGTACACGGCGGGTTACAGTTTACTGTTGTTTCAGCTTACACTGGCCTAACAGACAGCGCTGGTCTAGACTAACATTTAGGGCTCTAAGTCATGCATATGTACCGTTTCTTAGAGCTGCATATCGTACGCATAGTTAGTTTTCTTACCAAGACAGTAGCGCTTAGAGTAGGAATTTGGAAACCCCTTTTTGTTTTTATTTGGAATCTAGAAGGCTATTTAGTGATACATGTGTTATTTACTTCCATGGCTCCAAGTCATGCGTGATTACCGTTTCTTATAGCTGCATATCGTACGCATATTTAGTTTTTACTTACCAATACAGTAGCGCTAAGAATAGGAAATCGGAAACCTGTTTGTATTTATAATCTTGAAGGCTGTTTAGAGATACATAGATACATAATATCATGTTATTTACTTTCATAGCTTTAAGTCACGCATGATTACCGTTTCTTATAGCTTTACATATCAATTAGCGATTAAAATATCAAATGGCAAAACAGTTTTATTTAGAATCTAGAAGGCTGTATATAGATATATGTATTAACGTTCACGGCTCCAGATCATGAATGGTTTTCTGTGTCCTGAAGCTTTACTACCCAAGTCGCGCTTAGAGAGGCAATTAGCAAAACTGTTTTATTCATAATCTTGAAGGCTCTATCTAGATATATGTATTAACGTTCAGGGCTCCAGGTCACTAATGTTTTTGTTGTCCTACAGCTTTGCTACCCAATTCGTGCTTAGAGGGGCAATTGGCAAAACCGTTTTATTAAGAATCTAGAAGGCTGTTTAGAGGTACTTAATCTATATTTATCCAAGCCAGTCTTGTTTATGAGGAAGTTAATTGCGTTGTGGAAACATGTCCAATGCCTTCAGGAGATGCAGCCATTGGAATAATGACATGGCCTTATACAGAGAAACTCATTAGCTCAACTTTCGCAACATCGGATTCTATTTACGACGTATGGATTCACTTTGCCTGAAGGAAGATATCGGGAATTGTCATACAAAGAATAAAATATGGATACGTGTTGGAATTCATCGTGGCTGATAAAGTTTTCAGCGCGGTGTAATTCTAAATGTGGAGAACAATGGACTTCGTAATAACGTTTTGACATTAAAGTAATAGACAATATCATGTGCACATCTGCAATGTAAATAATCCGATTTTCGCCAACAAAGATCTAGTTAATTAGAAATGCCATCCCTCGAGCGCTGTGACAGTTATCACAAGCTGAGAATAAATGTAGTTGTGTCGACGTTCTTTGAGGATTATTATAATTCACTAGGATTTAAGCCAGCACTGTGAATTGTGGTGAGTGGAAGGTCGCATTATCCCCTTGAAAATGTTTGTGTTTGTGGTTTTTCATAATACAACTGTATCGCATTTCACAGTTTTCAGAGAACATTGACGGGGAAGGGGCGTAATTGCCCAAGCTGTTGAACATTGCTCTCCCGATTGGAGGTCCGCGGTTCGAAACCCAAGATATTAAAAAAAATAATGACATATTTCGTACCCTACTTGTTGGGTCGGTTTCAGTATAATGCGATCGGCTGAGATAGAAGTCCAGGTCTCCCCGGTCTGTCTCATGTGTGGTAGGACACAAAATCGCCAGGCATAAATCTTGGTGCCCGCTCACATAGTCTACATATTGCCTATAGTGTAGCCAACGATACTCAACTTCACTCAGAGAACATTGACTATTTACTTATAAAAAACTAAAGCAATAATTGCATTGTCTGTAACCTAGATTGGTACTCTTAGCATTTTTAGCTGATTCAACTCTTTTTATTCTAGAGCTAGTTTATGCTTTGACATCTACTTCGCGTTTGGACGGATCGTCTTGTCAACACAGATGTACACCAGAAGACCACGCCTCTCTGTCTGTCTTTCTGTCTGTTTGTCGGTCACTCTTTGTTTTTCTATCAATCTCCAAAATATCTACTCTCTCTCTCTCTCTCTCTCTCCC
>RQTK01000106.1:282975-317478 GCA_003991915.1 Elysia chlorotica | reverse complement strand
ACTATTATTATTATTATTATTATTATTATTATTATTATTATTATTATTATTATTATTATTATTATCATTATTATCATTATTTTTATTATAAAACCACCATGTCTCCATGATTCCAGATCTTCACCCTAGAGAAGGACCTGAAGGATGTCCAGAAGGCGGCAGGCCTGCCAGAGGCCGTGCCCAGGGCTGAGGAAGTGGAGATGGTGGTCCCAGCCACTGCCAAGCCAACCTCCCTGGTGAAGGCAACTCTGAACGGCACTGGTAAGCGAGCAGGTTTAACTCCTATTACTTGAGTCAGTATTATTGAAATATTCAACCGTTTATATAAAGATTCATGTTTTGATCTTCTATGATAATTAAATGAAAAACTAAAAAAAAAAATGTTTTTTTTAATTCTATGATAATTAAATGAAGATCTTAAACCAAAAAATCTTTTTTTTTAAATCTATGATAATTAAACGAAGAACTTAAATTTTTTTTCTTTTTTTTTCTTTTAAACTCTTCTTTTCCACACATGGAAAACCTTAGCTTACTCTCGAAAAAACACCCTGTGTGAGAATGTTGGCTTACCAACGCAAATTTGTATGGTTTGTGAGTAAAGATAGCATTAGGGTCTTCTGTTTTGGATTAGCATAATGATTGCAATATAATAGTATCAAGAGAAAAGCTAATGGAAGAACAGATTGTTACGGTTGTATTTTGTGACAGTGGAAACAATACAGTAAAACCAACAACAATAATTCCATTTAACCCTTGAATTTAGCAATGCAAGCCTTCTTTTCTGTGAGAATCAAACTAGTGCAAGTGGTAGAGCGTTGGTCTGAGAATCGATCACAAATTTATTTGTCAGATTTTTGGCCCCTGCTTGTCAAATCGGTGTCAGCATAATGTAACCGGCTAGTCCTGGGATCGGTCCACAATATAGCTTATAAAGTGTTGAAGTTATTAACATTTTAAGCAACCAACTCAACTCAATTCTAACAAACTGTTTTTCCGCTGTGTCTGTGTGTGTGTACAGAAGAGCCGCTGTCCCCAATAAAGCATCCCTCGGATGATATCCTGGAGACGTCCACAAGTTCAGAGGTTTCAGAGCCAGCCGCCACGCCAGGTCAGTGATATTAGGGGATCAAGATTTTCTATGAAGCGTATCAAAGCACAAGTTGTTTTTTTTTTCGTTTTTAGTATTGTATAATTGTATTAACCATATCACATCTCATGATTCATTGCATATTTCTTGTGCACACTCTATTTGGTAGGAATTCAAAAAAATATAAAAAGGTACATCCTTGGATATTTTAATTTTTTTCTACATGAAAAGTGTGCAGATAAATGCATAGATGTGCTAGCACACTCGAATTTTAATGTGCACAACATTAAATTTTGTGCCGCTTGATAGGAAAAGGTTAATAAAGTCATGCAACGAATAAAGAATCCCCCGCGAATTATCTCACTCAGTAGGAGAACTGACAACAGAGAAGAATGGAAGGCCATGATTGCCAACGTCTGAAACAAGTCTGACATTTGAAGAAGAAGAAATATTGTATAGTAAAAAAAAGGAAACACAACTCCGGGCACATCTATCTTGATTGTTTCGTAACTGACTAGTTTTAGTCATTTGTCAATAATAACTGCAAGATATTTTTTTCAAAATATTTTCTTCTATAACTATAAATTTTTGATTTATCAAATTTTTAATATAAGTTTTAACTATGTCTTGGAAAATTAAAAAGGAACAAACTGTCCTGCAATTGAGTGTTTTTAATGAAAAAATTTCCCTCTAAATCAAATTTATAAAAAAAAAAAAATATATATATATAATTACATATTATAAGATGTAATCCCCATATGAAAGATCTAAATGCGCCATGAAAAGAAAAATGAGTATACAGAATATATAAATCTTTATTCACCCATCAAGGTGCCAACTAGTGTGAACAGAGTAGATATTGATAATATCAGTCTGAAGATTTTTTTTCATCCACTAACCGTGCCATCTAGTAGTCATTAGATAGACTCACACTAGCCCTCTCTCAAGATGAATGAACTTTTGTTTCCACCCTCAATCAAACAGACTCTGAGATTAACACCTCCTTGGAACATTTTTCACTGGAGGAGACTGAATTTGTCGCAGCCAGCCCTTCTCTTTCCAACTCGCCCCAGATACTCTCTCTCTCTCTCTCTCTCTCTCTCTCTCTCTCTGTCTCTCTCTCTCCTCTCTCTGATCCACCCAACCCATTGTGACTTCAAACATACTTTGACTCACACTAGCCTTCTCCCAAGATGAATTAACTTTTGTTTCCGCCCTCAATCAAACAGACTCTGAAATCAACACCTCCTTGGAACATTTTTCACTGGAGGAGGGTGAAGTTGTCGCAGCCAGCCCTTCTCTTTCCAACTCGCCCCAGATTCTCAGGTAAGTTTCTGTATGATATGTTGCAGAGCTTTAAATTGGGTTCTAATTTTAGAAAGGGACTTTACCTGAACCACACAAAAATAAAGAATGTTGCTTGCCTTGCCCCAGATTCTCAGGTAAGGTTTTGTATTATCTGTTGCAGAATTTCAAATAGGATTCTAATTTCAGAAAGGGACATACCTGAACCACAAAAAAGTATAGAATGTTGCTTGCCTTAGTGGGGGGCACGGTGGCCCTGGGGTAGAACATCGGCTTCCCACGCAAAAGGTCCCGATTCGAGCCCTGGCGATTTCGCTCCCTACTGGTTGAGTCGGTGTCAGTTTAATGTGACCGGCTGAGACAGGAGTCATGGAATCCCCATCCAGTCTTGTATTTGGCAGGACATAAAGTTGTCAGACGTCAGTCTTGGGGTCCGTTCATAATATAGCCTTTATAGTGCTGATGTTGGAAGTTAAACCAACTCAACAAGTTTGCCTTAGTTGAAAATATTGCATTTATGGAGGTTTCCTGTTGTACTCTTTCTATTGCAATCTTCTCCCGACCAATTTTTTTCTAAGAGTGTGTCTTAAATAGCAATAAGTATTGAACGCTGTTTCACACACATAGTTCTTTTCAAATGCCTATTTGTGGTGCTAGCTTTGGATTCAGAGAATAAAAGCAGAATGACTTCGAATTAAAAGTCCCATTGTAATAAAGCCAAAGAGAAATAAATTACCTCTAAATCCTCTTTAAAAATTTGGTTTATAAGAAATTTGAATTATCAAGACTCTCATTTTTCGTTTTTGTTTTCTGTTTTGGGATTCCCTTGTACCACTTTATATGTCGCTGTAGCCTAGGGGTATGACATCGGCTTTCAACACAGGAGGTCCATGGTTTGAGCCCCTATCAGGCAACTTAATCCCTACTGTTTGGATCACGTCAGTTTAATGTGACCTGCTGAGACAGTCTTGGTATCCCTGCACTGTCTCTGTATAGCAGACTGCAGTGCGTAAACTTGTCAGGTGTTAGTATTGGGACCCATTCACAATGTAGCCTATATAGTGTTGATGTTGGAGGTTAAGCAAAAACTTGTCAGACATTAGTATTGGGACGCGTCCACAATGTAGCCTATATAGTGTTGATGTTGGAGGCTAAGCAATATCACTTTATCTTTATTTTATCATACCTTTTTGCACTTTATCCTTATTTTATCATACTACTTTGTTTCTCACTTATCAAGAATCTCTCTAAGCATCTCTCGTTGTATCTCCCTCTCAGGGCTGAGTTTGACGCTGTCGTGAGCTCGTCTCCACTCCTAGACTCCTCCGCAGGGCGGGACAAAGCCAACCTGGCAGCATCTGGAGGCAACGCCAACCGCAGACCTCCGTCCAAGAAACTCATGGTTAGCCAGACCAGCTTCACCAGAAGCTTAGCCTTGTGTACCTTTCAAAATTTGATTACTTCTCTTATTGAAAATGTTTTGTCTTCTGCAATTGTCAGATGTTAGTCTTAGCACTCATCAACGAGATAATCTATTTTTCTAAAAGAAACCAACCAACAGCAACATTAAATCAGGGGTGTCAAAGATACGATCCACACTTTTTGGGCTTTTGAGAACAACGCAACCAAAAGTTTGGACTTAAACAGATTTAAACAGATTTACGACTAGGCCATTGATCATAATGTTTCTTTTAATTTATAACTAGATGGCTAATACATACAATTATTTTTTTTTATGGTTCTTCTGTACAGATAGAGCCTTTCATGCTGTCATCTCTAACTTTACCAAACCTGTATAATTGTAGTACCTTGTTAATCAAATATGTCATCCAACAGATTGATCTTAGGGCTCACCAACTTGATAGCCTAGTTTTTTTTAAAAGAAACCTACGAACAACAACACAAAATTTATAATTTCTGTGTTAATGCTCTGCACCCTTGCTCAGGGCTCGGACTCTTTGTACGAGGAGGACTCGACGTCTACGAAGAGCGACGTCACGGAGAACGGCAGCGCCCACAGTGGTCAGGACGGCCCAGAAGGTCAAGCTGACCACAGCGAGCAAGGCGAGGAGAGCGGCCTGGACATGTGGAACAAGCACGGCAGGTGGGTCAAGCTCTGGTCAGATGTCAGTTTTGGGGCTGGTCAACAATATACAGTGTAGCCTCTTAAGAACTCTGCTCAACTCAGGGGGCAAACTTGCTCAAGTGTTAGAGCATTAGTCTCCAGATTGGAAGGTCTGAGGTTCAAATCCAACAATTGGGGAAAAAATATGTTTGTCCGATTTTGTTGCCACTAGTTAAGTCTGTGTCAGTATAATGTTACTGGCTGAGACCGGAGTCGTCAGTCCAGATCCCTCCTTTCTGTCTCGTGTGTGGCAGCATGTAAAATTGACAGACGTCAGTCTTGAGGCCAGTCCGCATATAGCCTATTTAGTGCTGACATTGGACGTTAAACCAACAAAACAAGCATACTCTGGTAAACTCTGTTTTGGAGCCAGACAACAATATAGTCTATATAGAGCTCTGCTCAACCCAGTGTTGGGGCCTGCAACGATATAGCACAGCTTATAAAAATAATGCTGACGTTGGATGTTATGCAACAAAACAAACATCTGGTCAGCTCATCAGCTTGTGTAGACAAGAGCTTCCCACACCTGGTGTATAATCTCTCAGTCCCAGAACCAACCCATTGAGCCACTGTTGCATCTACTATAAAGAATCAAATTTTCTTTCACAAATCCAATATGAGCTGCATATGGCATAGTGGAATTATATATTTTTTCTCTTTCGTGTTATGTCTTAACATATAGATTTATAAACAATTTTTTTCAATTTTTTGCCTTTAACTGGAATAAATTATATATATCCTTCAGTATAACTCAACTACCATATTGTGTCCTAACATAATTTTCTCCACTCTTTTTTTTTTAAACCTGACCTCCTAGAGAGGTTTCTGAATGGTAAGCTGAGACATGGTGCTTTCCATCGGTGTTTCGTTCCATGTAGAGTGTTTCCTTGTTACTTCCGTTACTTTATGTTTGGCCTCTCATATAATTGTTAAACAAAACATTTCCAGCACAGTGTCAGACTCATATATTTTGTTCGTTGATGTGATGTACAGATGTGGCAGTATTCCTCTATTATTCCCTCTCTCCTTCAATCTTGTCAACAGAATAATTCTTTTAACCTTTTCCCATTAACCCGCACAAATGCTGTATATGTGCAGGTTTACACGCTCTTGTGCTACTGCTAGAACCTTTTTGTATTGACCTACACACTTTCCATTTCAAAATAGTAAAATATCAAACTTTTTACCTGTTAACAGTTTTTTAAATTCCCCAAAATAGTGAGCTCATAAGGAATCTGCCTAAAATCATGCGATTTCAAAAGGTTATTAGATTTTTCCTTTTTTTACATGCATAATTTCTTGAATATTTTCATAAATATAACTGTTCATATAAAATTACATACATATTTTGTGAAAAGGCAGGTTCTTTTTTTCTTTTATTTCTCTCTCTATTTTTTTTCTTGTAAATACATTTTTGAGTTCATGAGTTTGTTTTCATATCTACAAATAAAAAATCTTGAATGGTGCCTAACAATTAGGTCCTTGTCCTCTATGTTTATTCCGCATCTCTCCACCAATATCAAGCTAATGCTTCCAATGCAAACTGCTCACCATAGAAAAACACATATCATTCTCTTCCTCAAATACGTATGTGGTTTCCTCAAACAGTGTGTTATCATTTATGCACTTATATTCTACTGTGTTTACATATCTTTGTGTATTAAACATGTCCTGTCCACTTATTTTGTTTCTCCAAGTTATCTTTTTAAACTCATTATGTCAGTGTCATTCAAATGTCTCTTGTGTCCTATTTTTCTCTAGCATTTTCTATAGGTGAAATAAATAAAAGTGTTATAACACATTGTGTTAGTATTTTGTTTGTCTAATAACAGATACTAAAAGATGCTTATATCAAGGGGCTTACCGATCAGTTGTTTTGGGTTGGGTTTTTTTTATATTGTACTTAAAAAAATAATGTTGTTAATGGTATTTAATACTGAATGTCAATTAGTGCAATCTTCAACCCTTTACAAAAACAGATAAGAAAAGGAAATATAACTTTTGTGTTCTTCATGCTAATATGAAAATTAGGCTTTTTTGTGTTCTTTTCTCTAGTTAGAAAGTATATTCTGCAGATAAACTATGTCTACAAAAGCTCTAAAAAATTGTCTAATTTGCAGGCGACTAACGTAATGATATAACTTAACCTAAGTTCTGCCTGTGTAGATTGAAGAGGAAAAAAAAATCTCTTGTCATCTTATCGTAATTCACTATTTAACAATATTGATACCTGCTTACCTCCTTGTACTATTATCTTGTCAATGTGCGTAACCTTCGCTCCATAGTCCTGTATTTGCGGTTATTTTCTCATGCACCAGTGAAAGTACGGTGAAAAAGAGTGAGCTCAAGAAACGTAAACAATTGCAACAAGAGCAACAGCAGCAGCAGCAGCAACAACAACAGCAGCAGCAGCAACAGCCTCCTCCTGTGCCCGCCAAACCCAAACCCCAGCAGCTTTCTGCCACAGGACCCGCCCCCTCTTCTGGCCCCACCCCCCTTCAAGTTAATCCCGCCTCCAAGCCCATCATATCCCCTAAGCCCCGCCCACGAGAGAGCAAGCTGACACCACAGCCCGCTAGGTTGGTACCTCTGGAGCTCCGCCTTCCATGGTTGCCTGCAGTAACAGTCTCTTGCCTTTTATGTTCCTCCCCTTTAATTTTCGATGTTGTCAGCAGCATCCTAACACTTTAACAAATTGCTCTGCTCTGCTCTCTCCTCTAACTTTTTGTTTTCAGATTTTGCCTTAGTTGACCACCTCTCGTTCTCTGCTTTGATACCCTGACTCAAGGGTTATAGTTTCGCTGAATATTTTATGTTTCTAGATGGGCAGAATCAAATTTGGAAGATCTAGTCCACTGCAACTTAATGTTATTAAGATAGCTACCGTCCATGATTTTTTAGATTTCACAGCTTTCTAGTCTTATCCAGGCTTATATTTCGTCACAGGGCTATGATTATGGCATGGGTGAGACATGCCAAAATGCAAGTGATATTTCGATGTAGAGATAAAAATGAGATCTATCTAACTAGACTTTGAGATTAAAAATAGGCTTATAGGTTTTTGCTTTCTTATAAGAAATTACAAATTTGTGTCCAATATTAAGCAGAAATACGGAAATCAAACAGTTTTTATTGATTATCTCAAAAGCAGCGATTTTGACCTGCCGAAATAGCAGAGTGATCATTTGTTACTGTCTAAAGCATGGATCCAGTATAGAAATCGCTGTTGCCGGGTGTAGACTTTAGAAGCTGCTAGAGTATGGTGCTGCTTCACGTCTTTTTTTTATGCCATTATTATTTTTTTGTTAAAGAAAAAAATTCTCCAGTCCATGCACTGCAGGCTGTAGCCCTCCACAGTAGATCTCCAATATCTCATGTTGCGTAGTAAAAAATAAAAAGGAGATGTGAATATTCAATTTTCACATGAGCATCGAAACGGTTATCTGTATTGCGTATCCTGACCTTGGCTGTGTTGGAAAAAAGATGAAGAAATAATTGATCCTGGGAACATTTTATTCTGTTTATCATAACTAGTAAAATGTTATTTGGCGCAGCAACAAAGGGCTGAAAGGGTTCCCTATCTTGAGCTACAAATGGAATTGTAAAACAAATAAATACAAGGATCATGAAATCATGAATATCTGACTTTTCCTGAGGCCTAAAAGACCTTAATCTTGTAGGGCCTAGTTAAAGGGATAAATCGAACTCATTGCAAAGTTAGGAACCCAAAGCAACTACCAAATGATACTAAATTTTTTACTGCAAAAAAAAAAGGAAATGCTTATTTTTAACGATTTTCTTGGCTTACAGTTGGCAGGTTTGTCATTAGCCTAAATAATTGCTAAGGTGCTCTGTCCAAAATATAATTATTAGTCACACTAACTATTTTTATTTTGAGACCCATTTGTTAGATAAAAGCCCCAATAGATTGTAGGGAGACCTGAGTATAATTCAATGGCACTGTCATTATTTTCTTTCCAAATTTATCTTTCTGTTGCACTAATTTCTGTTAGTTTTGATTAATAACAACTTTTTTTTTACAATAAAAGTTAATTATTTTTTATTTAAGTATTTGGTGGTTTCACGCGCTCCCTATGCGGCTTAGGCCATGATATTTTCGGCTTATGTTGTCTATTGTAATCTTCATTATTTTCACTGTGTTTTGAAATGCTGTGGGCCGCTTTTTGTTTGTATGTGATTGGAAATGAGGGCATGCTTCATCATATCGTGATTTATATTTGGACATTTTGCCTGCAACTTTATTTGTTTTGTGAGTCACAGTTTGTCCTTCTGAACACATGCTAAAGTAAGCCGCAGAAGACGTGAAAATGAATTAAGAATAACTATCAATAAGACAGATAAAAATAATTTTTCAACCTCTTTTTCTTATTTATAAACATCATAGCAAACCATTGACTATAACATCGTTTGGAGCCGATTAACATTTTTTGTACCTCAAGCCAGGAATCCAGCTGAGATTTATATGACTTTTAACGAATATAAGTTCTGAATTGGTTGGGAATTGGTAGGGAAAAAATTAAATTTAATTAAAACTGATCCATTCTGGCAATTCCCAAGTTGTAAAATGTGACTAAGGTTATTCTGTGTTTAGAAGGACGAGTTTCATCATAATGTCTAGAAGCCTTCAGTGGACACCAGTATAAGGGCCAGTATAGCAGAGCTAGAGGGAAGAGTTTATAGTACCAATAGCCTCTACCAGTATGTTCCCCCCTTCTTTAAAAAGTGGCTTGGGTTATTCTGTGTTTAGAAGGACGAATTCTATCATAATGTTTAGTGGCCTTCAGTTAATATCAGTACAAGGGCCAGTATAGCAGAGCAAGGGGGAATAGTCTATAGTCCCTACTAGTATGTTCCCCCCTTGTCTTTTTGATTTTTATTTGATTAATTAACTAACTCCATTTGATTTTCAGTTTGATTAGTTTACTCCATAAAAAAAAACTATAGGGAGCCTAAGATTGATATCCTTCTTTGGACCCCAAAGCTTTTTTTGCCTGTTTTTTTCTCTGAAACTGGATAACTTAACCTCTTGTGCATGTTTATTTTTGTTTTTGTTGAATGGTTGTGAATGTAACCGTATCAAGCTTGCAGTGATCTCACTTGTTTTGTTATTTATTTACGCCATATTAATTTTGCTTGTCTTTTATCTTTATTATCCTCTTCTTCAACAGAAATCAATGGTTAAAATTCAAAGCATTTTAACCCTCTTTTTTTCCATTTCATTGATGTGTGTATGTAATGCAAGTGTATAATAATGATGAAAGGCTGGCTTTGTAAAATGTTATGAAGATAAGCCTTTTTTAAGCCTTTATGATCACATAGGGCAACTTTTGTAGATAAAACTATACAGAATTTATAACTTTTTTTCCCTAAACAGATTTTCGATGAAGTCACCACAAATCATGTTCTGTAGATATTGCATTTTGAATTTGTGCTGTGTAATAGCGTTTGTTTATGTAATGATCAAATAGGGGTATGTGTGCATGTTTGTATACTAATCATCTGAACCAACTTATTTTATGTTGGGATGAATCCCAACTGGATTAAAGATTGTTTTAAGATTGGTTTTGAAACCTCTGTTGAAAAACTCCTATCGTCTGTCTTGAAATTTTGCTTGTTTGTTGTTGTTATTTAATTCTTTTTTTTTTATTAATCAATTAAAAAATTCCAACTGTTACCTTTGAAATGAAAGAATATGCATTTCTTTTTTTTTTTTTTTTTTTTTTTTTGTCGTATAAGTTCGCTCTTCTGAACTATAAAAAGGAAAAATATTTATAAAAATATAGTGCTTTTAAACATAATTGAACTAACCCAATTTATTTTGAATATATATTTAGCTCTTGTGCTTTTTGTCGACATGAATCAGTGCATTCTTTTTTTTTTAACAAACCCAATATAATTTTTAAAAATGCTCATTTCTTTTGCTTTTAATTTGACCCAAATTAATGCATTCTTAGTATTTATACATATATTTATACAAATCCCCCAACAAACAATCTTATTTCATGTTTAACTAAATGTTTATTTCTCTGTCAAAACTTGACTCTGTCTCTCCAGGAACGACGACTCTTGCTCAGACACATCCTCGTCTGTGTCTCAGACTTCCTACGACCCCAACCGGCCCGAGATAAAGTCTGGCCTTTCGGAGATCCCCGATTCTGGTCCTGCCGACGACAGCTCCACCAATGGTGATGGGGGAGTAACTCTCATTTCCAGCAAGGCCTCGTCATCAGCGAAAGGTAAGGGCGGGTCTGATTTTGTTGTTGTTCTTGTTGTTGTTGTTGTTGTTATGTTTGGAATTGGACAGGTTACACAAGTTTGATTGAAAGAAACAAAAACAACTCATGGTGGTTTGAACCGGTACGGTTCATGGTTGCACATCAATATTTTGCTATGTGGAGTTCTACTGGTTAGTGAATTCAACAGCATGTGGAAAAAAAAAAGAAAAGACTAATTTATTTTCTTCATCTCTGCACTTTAAAAAAAATTAAAACAAAACAAATCAAAATTACAAAAGTTCAAAGTTGTTGACAATTTAATTTTTTTTTATTGTTGCTTTTAATTACCAGTTATGATTAATGTTTTGATTTTCATTGTTGTGAAGCTTTTTTAACATAAGTTCAGTTAATTTTTAATTATTTTTTTTTGCAAGCTTAATTCTATTTTGTTGCTTTACATGACTTGCAAGCGATTTACTTTCACTGTTCTATACGAGTGTTGTTTTTTTGCATTTGATTCACATAACCAGCAGTACAGTATTCATAGTTGAAGTCAATAATACATTCTGTGTGTCAATCAATATTGTATCTAACAACCATCTATCATAAGTGCCTCATTCTTATTTGCTAGTTGGTTTCCATGCATTTCAAATCCCAGGTATAAAGTATGTATTTTATATAAAGTTGTAGACGGTGTATACACCTAGCTTCTCCCCTGTATTGTTGTGACGGGCATGTTATTGTTAAAAAAAAATATATATATTGATCCCTCTCTGTCAAGTTATTTGCAAATTGAAATACTATTACAATGCAATGCTGCGGCAGAACTATGATTTAGTGTCTATTTCGTTTTATAGATGAATCTACTAGTACTTTTTGTCCAAACGGTTATGTGAGAAGATTGTCATATCAGATGAGAACAAAACTCCCTCCACCTTAAAACTCAAAAGTGGATAGACAGGAATCAAAATGGAAACACACGGTATGAGATTTCAATGAAGAAGAGATAAATTATTTACCCCCCCCCCTCCTCTCCCCACGAGGATTTCTTACACTCTCACACCAAGTCAATGTAAAGGCAGATTTTTTTTAAAAGCCCAATTGTCCAACTGAATGAGAAGTGTGAAAATAAGGCCAGTCTTATTTCAAACCAAAATTAGTAAAGAAAAATAATATTGAACTAGTGTGTAAAAAATGGGAGGGGGGGGGGGTGTTATAAATGGTAGGCCCCACAATGTCTCGATGGCATGGCCTTGTGCTGACAATGTTTTGGTTATGATAATGTACCAAGAAACGCAGGGAATTATACTGTGTTACTCTGTGGTCACTTCAATTTTCTAATGGCCAACTCCTTCCTAAAGGAAAATAAAAACAACCAACAAAAAAGATTATGTATTTGAAAAATTAGGCCATTTTTGCAACTGAGGTCATGCTGTGTGTGTGTATCATCACCATCATCATCGTGATTATCATCATTTGAGCATCCGCCCTCACATAAACCTAACAATACTCAAGTGTGAGGCAACCAGGGTGAATCAGGCACAAGTCGCTGATATATCATGGTTTGAGATAGAGCTCTTTGGACACAGTAAAGAAAAAGATGTATGTAGACTATTTCCATTTTTCAAATATAAAGGAATTTGACTGGTTCTAGAAATGATAGAGCAATATTTTTTTCAACATCTGAAAGTGCTAATATCTAATGCTTCTTAGCACACTATATAGTATAATATGTAACTCAAAAAGTGCAAATTCCGACTTGTGTTTGACTCACCCTTATGAATAGTGAAAAAAAAAACCCCCCCCCCCCAAAAAAAAAAAAAAAAAAAAAAAAAAAAAAAACAACAAAGAAAACAACAACGGTAATCTAACCATATGCCGCATGTCCTGTATGTACATAACTGTGTTGCCCGCCGCAGGCTTCAGCTTCCCCAAATTTAACTGGAAGCTGCCGACCTCCTCCAAAAGCAGCAGCGGCAGCGGTGGCGGCGGCGTGGTGCTTCTGTCCAACAAGTCGCTGGGCGGCAAGCACCAGTCGGCCTCGGACCCTGGCGGCCTGGACTGCGGCGGGGGCATCACGCTCGTCTCGCGCCGCCTGCTCGACTCGGCCTACACCGACACGGATGGTGAGTTGTGAGGTCCTGCCGGAGGCTAGGGAATTACATGGGAGAGTCTTAAACCTTAGAGATTATCATGGGGGCTTTACTTACACGGGTGGTGAGTCTGTCAGTTACTGCTGGAAGGTAGGGATAGTAAGGGCTACATCATACTGACGGTCTTAGGGGTAGGCTTAGAGATTAGGGTCTGGATCCTTTATTGACACGGATGGTGAGTTCAGTTCCGGATGGTAGGGGCCTGGGACAGTTTTAAATCTTAGAGGGTCTTGAATCTTACCATAGGGTCTCGATTCTTTACCGACACGGATGATGAGTTCAGTTCTGGATCTTAGGGCTATATTGTGGGCGGATGCCAAGGCTAACGGCTGACACACAGAGACAAAGAGGGCATACCTCAGGCTTAGAGATAACCATGGGATTTGAGTCATTGCATTCATTTTCACATTAGGCATCTCTGAGACAGTGTGAGAGATTAATTTTGTGGCGGCTATACTCTGTTGTTATAAGTCTCACAGATTACCATAGATTGGATTTCAGGGGTTTTTAATGGCTTCCATATAGATTACCAAAAAAGTTAACCTCAGGAATAGCCATAACAATTACCATGGTTACGTTTGGCATAGCTGGTAAATCGGGGACATTCTCAGAGATAAACATAGTGGATTTATCATAATGGAGATTACCACAGTTAGAATGCCAAAGACTCAACTTAGTGATTACTATTGGAAGGATTTCAGTGACAGGCTTAGAGGTTTTCATAGTTGCTTTATGATGTCAAGTTCTCACAAAACGGACATTAGCTCTTAGATTTTAGATATTACTTGGACATTGATCAGCTATCAGATGTTGTGGTTTTATAAGGAATATCTATGCACCTCACCTTCAAACATTGAATAGGAAGATTTTTTTTTTGTTTGGTGGGGGAGACAAGAGTGAGAGAGAGAGAGAGAGAGAGAGAGAGAGAGAGGGGGGGGGGGGGGGGAGGAGAGAGAGAGAATACACAGTCAAAATTAATGTAGGTGAGAAAGCAGGAGCATTGTGATGGGACGTGGAGATAATTGAAAATTTGTTATCTTGAGCGAATTCATAAGAAAGTGTCTAGCATTCTTAAGTACATGTGTAAGACCAAGGGATATGATAGAAATGTTGCAGATGTTAGTCAAGGATAATAAATAAGTGATGGTTGTAACAACCCCCCCCCTCCTCTTTTTTCCTCTCTCTTTATTGAATTCGCCCTAACCTGTCACTCATAATTTGTGAATGCTTATCACAACTGATAGTGAGATCTACTAACATTTGTTATCTAATTGATGCATCTAGTAATGTAATACAGACAAGCAAGACTTGTCGCTAACTTGATGTCATTCACAAATTATCCTGCTATATATTATCTAGTAATATCTGATTTTTAGTTAAATGAACTTAAATTTTTGTTGAAACTGAGCTGTAATTAATTTAAAAATAAAATGAAGTTATGTTTCATATTCATATCACAATGAATTAATCAATTGAAAAAACAAAACAACAGACAACAACAAAAAATGAGACAATCATTAATATATAAGCATACAACCATACCTATCTTAAGACTTTCTTAATACAGCATGAGGTGTGTGTATTCTTGAAGCATTTTAATTCGATTTTGCTTTAGAAAGCTTTATTTACGTTCAGTTATGTTGCCTATCTTTATTTTAAAACTTGGTCTTTTTTAGCTTTCACATTTATGCTTTTGATGACCACTTGTTTTGGTTTTCCTAATTTAATAAGTACATTTCTTTTGTATATGCAACTATGTAGTTACAATAATTGCATCATCATTATCTAACACAAAAGTAAGCTGTACTTCCCCTAACTACAGATAGTACTTAGTAGACTGTTAGATTGTGTATTACATACCTTTAGTGAATTTTATTTTTTAAAGCTGTACCTTATTGTACACGTTATCGATGCTTGAAAAATAAAAAAATATAATGGAATATATTTGTATGTCCTTGGCTTATTTAGAAAAGCCATTAATTCGGTTTCGTCCAGTGAGGGGAAAGGTAAACTACATTTTTTTAAATATTGCATGGTTTCATAGAGAAAAGGGAAAAAATCTTGTATTGATTAAGGTAAAGAAAATTATAATTATGATGCTTTCTAAACACAACTTGAGTCAAACTGGATTAAAGGAGATACCCGCATAGCTGCCAATCAGTACGGTAAAACCGTACTAAATACGGTTTTGACTGCCTGAGTACGGAAGTACGTTTTCGTCCCCCAAAGTACGGTTTCAGTTTTTTTTTTGTTGTTTTTTTTTTAATGCCAGCGATTAAAAAAGAAAAGAAAATTGCCATTGACTAGAAATTTAAAAAATAATTGCCAGCGAGTAGGGCCCTGTCTTTTGCCATGGCCCAAGCCTACTGTTAGTGCTAGGCCCTAGGAGCCTACAAGGCCCAGGCTAGGCTAGCCTTGTATTGCGTTGGCTCTGTATTCTCTCTCTCTCTCTCTGATTCTTCTTCTTTTCTATGTATCCCCCCCCTATTCTTCATTATTTGTATCTTTAATTCTCTTTACGAAGCCATCTTCACTCTAGCACCTAGACTTGTCCTATTTAAAGTAGCTCATCAGCTAACCTGGTACTAAGCTCCTTTTCTTATCCCCCCGGTGAAGGCTATAAATTTACATTCTATACATTTCTTGACTACATTTTCGGGAATTGGTCATCATTTAAACCCTTCTTTACCTATCAGAGTTGATTTCTTCAAACAATAGCTTTCATCACCTTTCCCCCCTGGACTCCCCTGGATTTTCTCTCTACAAAACTTTTATAAACTTGACTTTAGTAGGAAAAAGTGAATAACTTTGTAAGTCATTAAAAGTTGTATAGCAGATAACGCTGAACTTATAATTTGTTCTGACTTAAATTGAGGATGGCTCTTCATTGATCTATGGCTGATTCTCCATAGACCAAGCTTTTAACAAGGTCAAACCCGTATGGTTAACGTGCAGTATAGTATCACTCTTAGAAATTTCAGTCTCAATTCCAAAAAAAAACCATAAAAAATTATGTCATATAAAACCTTCTCTCCTCCCCATCAATAAACAGTTATATCTGAATAGTCCATGCGGGCCAACTAACATGTATCATTTAAAACCTTCTCTCTTTCCCATCAATAAACAGTTATAACTGAATGGCCCATGCATGCCAACTATTCTAAACAAACCATTAAATTCACCAAATTGACCTTGACTCCCCAGGCTCCAGTGTGAACAGCGACACCCTGCCCTCCATGATGGTCGGAGAGCCTGACGAGGACAGCACTGTCCGGTCCTACACCCTCAACATCTCAGGCACGCCAGCCGCTGAGGTTAGTGGTCAAGTGGTCAGTCTTCAGGGTTACAGTCGTGGGCGAGATCTCTCTGTCTCTCTTTCTTTCTCTCTCTCTCTCTCTCTCTCTCTCTCTCTCTCTCTCCTCTCTCTCTCACTTTTTGTGTCTGTTTGTCTGTCCGCATCATCGAATGATGATGGACAGTGAACAAAAAAAAAGCGGGGGGGGGGGGGGGTTTCGCTGGGTATAAGAAAAAGAGGGTGAAGAAAAAAGAGAAAAAAAAGCGAGGGGGGGGGGGGGGGGGGGCATTGGCTGTAGTAAGAAAAGTGTTATGACATAGGGAAAACGTGTGTAATGAAAAATGGGGGAGGGGAGGGGGGAGACAAAAGGTCCCAAAATGGGTACAATAATGTATTTAAACGACCCCTAAGGGAATCTGCAACACCATCCAATCCTAGCTCGTAGTTCATTTTTCACGAACCCAAGCGACCTGATGGATTCCAACCAGGGACATTTTAAATAGAGTATGCGTTCTTAGTCGCTACCTTTATTAACTACATTGGGAGATACGGAGATTCATAGCAAAAAAGCATTTAATAGACTTGGAGTACAAAAGAATTACTGATATCAGTTTTCCTCATCTTATCTTATTTTATCTTATCTTATTGGAAGCCTTTATTAAAGACTTGCTGTATGCCTTAGATTTACAAGGGGTCCTCACTACATCATCGCAGTAAGCTTACTACTCAGTTTAACATAATTATGCAAATAAGAGCAGCCATCTCTAGCTTAAAGGGCAAGCAAACTTCAGTTTATTCCAATTGCACAGTAGCAAATTCATAAATGATATTGAAGAAAGAAGAAAAATAAATTGATTCATGTAGTTTTCTAATGGTGCAAGGAATAGAGGAGAGTTTGAGTTTGTTGCTTATATAAGCTACATTTTAGACGGGTACCAAGACTAATGTCTGCCACTCGTATGTGCTGCCACACAGAGAAAGTGCAGGAACACCATGGCTCCTGTCTCAACCGCTCACCTTATACTGACACATACCCAAACTGTGCAGGATGATGTCGGTGAAAACAGGAGAGAAATACAAAAATAGAAATGATAAGTGAATGCCTGTTCAAGAATTTAACATTTTTTTTACTTTTACTATCTTTGTAAATCCAGGACAACCCATCACCTAACAAACGAAGCCAGAACCAGTACCAGTCATGGCCCATAACCGAGTGGAACTCTGAGAACGTGTGCCACTGGCTTATGGCCCTTGAGCTTGAGAAATACTCGGGCCTGTTCACTGAGAAGAGCATCACAGGAGCCCAGCTGCTACAGCTCGACAGCTCGCGTCTCAAGGTGGGTGCACCACGCACTTGACCACCGTGACTTTGACCATACCATTGACCAGGCCAATGACCGCCATGACATTGACCATATCATTGACCACCATACCATTGACCATGCCATTGACACGCCAATGACAACTACATATAACATTGACCGTACCAACGACCACCATAAAATTGACCATACCATTGACCATACCATTGACCATACCATTGACCACGCCAATGACCACCATACCATTGACTATGCCATTGACCACCATACCATTGACTATGCCATTGACCACCACAACATTGACCATGCCATTGACCACCACAACATTGACCATACCATTGACCACCATGACATTGACCACCACAACATTGACCATGCCAATGACCACCATAACATTGACCATACCATTGACCACCATGCCATTGACCACCACAACATTGACCATGCCATTGACCACCACAACATTGACCATGCCATTGACCACCATAACATTGACCGTTGATTTTCATTTCTTTGATCTTCTTCTTCATCAGTTCCCTGTCCTTGCTGCTGCTGACACCCATGGCCTGGGGATTGGAGGGGGAAAGGGGGGGGAGGATTAGTATCTCTGAAGTATGAAGAACAATAACAGTAACCATACATCATATTACACAGTAACCGAATGAACAGTAGCTGTAAAATAATAAAGATCAAAGAGATGAAAATCAACGTCGAGCGAGAGAAGAAGATGCAGGAGAAAGAGCGCAAACAGAAAGAGAAAGAACAAAAGAAAATGTCGAAGAAGAAATAGGACTCTTTTATATTTTAGTAGTTTTGTGATGAGAGCCAGAACTTGGGAGCTGATGTACTAAACTACTACAGCCCAAAGGGAAGCAGAACGGAGTCAGCTCTGGTTAGGATAAAAAGGCAAATTGTTGAAAAAGAAATGATTGATGCTATTACATGTTTCACACATTTTTCGTTCTACTGAGAATAGCACAGATTCATTTTTTACCCTAAGTTTGAGAAATTTGCTCAAAATCGTTAAGGTACCAGTGGGAACAAGACAGACACAAATACTTGTTGACAATGTTTTTGAAAAATATTTTGTTTATTGTTTATATATATTTATTTAATGTTTTTTTTTTTTTTTTTTTTTTTTAGTGCTGATTTTAACTTCTTTTTGGCATTAAGTGCAGCTGATAGCAATGTTTAAAGGATGTCAAAATTTAATCCTTGCTTATTGATAGAACTATACAACTACATGTTGAGCCGAAGTTCTTCTTCTGCTTCTCTGTGACCTATAGGGCTGTATTCTTGTCAAAAATGTTAAACTATTTGTGGATTCGGCACTGTTTTATTCTATCTCCCTATTGTTATTTTGATTGGAGAATGAAAGAGGCAAAGCATTTGTGAACAGATGTATTGGAATCTACTGTCCACAATTTATGGTATAACAAATTAGAGTTTATGGTATAACAAATTAGAGTAACTTCTCTTGCTCTTTCTCTTTCTCCTGAACCTTCCTCGGTGTAATGTGACTTGCTAGGCAAGGAGTCGTGGTACCCCTGTACTGTCTCTGTGTGGCAGCAGGTAAAATGTCAGATGTTAGTCTTGGGACCCATCCACAATATAATCTACACCTGGACACTAACCAATAAACTCAAGCTCCTGTAGAACATTTGTTAAGAGAAATGATTTTCTCTGGTTGCTACCAATGTCTGGAAGAAAAATTATAATTCTATTGTGGGTTCATGTCAGATTTGAATAAGACAAGACAGTAAAGCATTTCTAGTGTGAAAGGAATAGTGAGGAGATTTACAAACGTTGCTGTTTCTGCATAGACTAAATGTGTCTAAATGTGTTCATTGCTGGACAAGAAGCCTGATGGCCCTAACGCAGTGATTCACTAATTGATGTACAGAAGTCTGTATTGTACGCCAAAGATTTTGCTCTCACAAGGTCACTAGCTGCCCCAGACTCAAATCATGGGTAGAAAACTCGGAGCTCAACTTTCCCTTGAACTCTTAACTGTGTTGTTGTTTTTAATTCATCACATAATCCCAAAGATCATTTGTAAACAGATTCATAATTCATAACTCAGAAATTCTCTTTTTATCTCGCAATGGTGTTGTCTCTTTGTTGAAAATAATGATAATAATAATGTTAATAATAATACTTGAAAGGAAGCAATCAAATTATCATTAAGTTTTACAATGATTGAAAAGAAAATATGAGATGTCAACTGCTTTGATCAGATCCATAGAAACAGTTGGAAACCTATGATAAGTCAAAAATTTATTTTGTCCAATTTTGGGTCCTACTGACTGGATCGGTATCACTATCACTCAGTATAATGTGAATGGCTGAGACAGGAATCGTGTATCTTTACGCTGTCTCTGTGTGGCAGCACGTAAAATTTTCAGACATTAGTCTTGGGACCCGTCCACAATATAGCCTATATAGTGCTGATGTTGGACGCCAAGGACTCACTCACTCAGAGCAGCAAACTCAAACTCACACTCCCCAGGGGGATCTGTACCTTGTATTTCCTGTAGCCTACTTTGTGTTTCCACTCCAAAACAGTAGCTCTGGGCAGGGGGGCGCGGTGGTTCAGGGGTAGAACATCGGAGCTCTGGGCAGTGAGAATGTCGTTCTTTGTAGAGGGAGGGAGAAAATTCTCTCCCTCTCTCCGGGTTTAGCGTCTCCTAGGTTCCCCTGGGGGATCCTATACGGCGACAGAGTGAGAAGGTGTTCTCTATAGAGGAAGGGAGAGAATTCTCTCCCTCTCTCCGGGTTTAGCGTCTCCTAGATCCTAGGTTCCCCTGGGGGATCTTATACGAGGACATGGGCAGTGAGAATGTCGTTCTCTATAGAGGGAGGGAGATAATTCTCTCCCTCTCTCCGGGTTTAGCGTCTCCTAGGTTCCCCTGGGGGATCCTATACGGCAACAGCAGTGAGAATGTCTTGTGGGGTCAGGATATAAATACCATGTGCCGCTGACTAAGCCTGGATAATACTTTGTTTGAATATATGAACACATACCACCATATAAATATATATGTATACCATCTGTCTATACACATATCTATGTATCTTTTTATTGTGTATGTCCAGTTGTTAAAGTTAAGTTTACACAGAAAAGTGTCACAAATACATGCTCTTTATAGCGAGTGTATGTTTAAATCGCGTTGAAGGTGATTTCAAACAGAAAAGTGTCCCAAATATATTATTCTCATTGAGTCGAGAGTTCATCTCTCTCACTTTGTTTTACCTCTCCTACGTTCACAGGCAGAGATCATTTATGGCGTCAAAAAGTGTCAAAAATAGAAGGATTTCACAAGTTGAATTTATATCACATGTTTGTGGTTATTCTTGCCTAGAACAAGTGTACTTAAAATTTCGGGATATTTTCCCCGTTTTCTTCTCAACAGACAATGGCAATAAAAACCTTATGATATATATATACAGCGTGGGCTAATTGTTTTTAAATGTTTGGGATTGTGTTGTTTCCTTCCCTTATCTAGATCTAGTTTCTCCAGATACAGAACTCTGTGGTTTGTGTTGAGAAGTTTTACTGCTGTTCTGTAAGTCAGTGATTGTATCAAGAGACTATCATATACTAATTATAATGATATTCTTGTCATGGACCAAATCTTCAGGTGAACTAGCTTTAGTTTTAATTTTGTCTTAACCTATGTCTCACTGCTCTACTCGTGGAATGTACTCTTATCAAATACATCTAATGGCTGTGTGTGTATGTATGTATGTATGTATGTATGTATGTATGTATGTATGTATGTATGTATGTATGTATGTATGTATGTATGTATGTGTGTGTATGTATGTATGTATGTATGTATGTATGTATGTATGTATGTATGTATATGTATGTGGATGTGTGTGTGTGTGTTTATGTATGTATGTATGTATGTTTCCTTGTTTGGCTTGCACATTTGTTAAAGTGCTGGCAAGCCGTAACTGCAAACTCTCTAACTCTCGCTTGTTGTTTGAATGATACTTAATCAAGGCTGCCAAAGATAGGCCATTAAAGCGTATTTGTAAGCCTTTTTTATGTTTTTACATTTCTTTGTCTAAATTGTCTCAGTTTGAAGGCTGGTTGGGCTGGCAGCCTTGCTTGGTAAAAAGCTTTCATGTTTTGCTAAATGCCAAAGTCAGTTTGAAAGTCAGTCAAGGTCCATCTTCTTAGGATGTGTGCAGACCTCTCTGTCTGGTCATTGTATCCCTGCAGTTTCTCATGTGGCAGCATGTAAACTTGTCAGGCATTAGTCTTGGGGCTCTTCCACACTATAGTCTATATAGTGTTGACGTTGGTCTCTAAGTAACAACTCTGGTTCTTGTCTGTCTGGGCTGATCTTGTGGATCTAGAAGCAAATTGTCGTAACTGCCTTCTTCAACTCACTGCAGAAACAATACCATGCCTCTATACTAACGAGCTGTAAATGGTTGCAGCAATGTGTTTCCACTCTCCTCTGTTCTGGACGTGTGGATGGAGAGGGTGAAGATCCCTTCTTGGGTATGATGTCAAAACATCAACGGAAGAGGGCCGTGTGTTACCTTGTCTCAGACCCTTTAATTTTGTGTCAAGAGAGAGAAATAATTTTTAAGAATGATGAATGTGGGAGCATTAATCCCCAATGAATGTGTTCATACAATAATTGATTTTCTTTAATATCCTTTCACGATTATAATACACGGTATAATCACTCACCATTTATAGTTATCCTCTTCATCTGTGTTCATTATATACATCTATAAACGATTGCCCACAAACTGTCATCCCACCTGTAAAAAGGCTTTTCTCATTTCTGAACTACAAAAGATTATGAACAGCATATTCAAAATGTGATGAAACTGTTTGATATTTTATCCCATTTCTCATGCCAAACTTTCTTTACGATATCAATAAAGTTATAAACATTATTAAAAAAATGAATCAAATGTCATTGTGTATGCTTGATTGAAAATGCAGTTGTTAACATAACCTAGAAGATTTGTTTATTTTCTCGTAGGATAATGATCCTTCATAAAAAGTAATATTGTACGACTATTTGTTATCTTGTTAGACCCCCCTCTTGTGTGTTGGATAGGTTTTTGAATTGTCTTCCTGTTAAACTGCCTTCTTTCTTCTCACTTAATAACTAAATACATTTTTTTTTCAAAGTCTCGTGTTGGAAACATTATGAAACTTTTGTAATCTTCACCCATGTATGCCATAACAATCTGTATGTGTATAATGGTTTTATATAAAGGAGGAAAATGTCTTCTGATTTTGTCTAAAATTAGTCAAGTTTTCAGTGAACAGTGAATACTCTCTTGAGGAAGTTAATTATGCAGTGCTGTGGGAGGAGCTAAGATGATGTGGTCATAAGGAAAGTTTTTTGTTGTTTTGTTTTTTTCTCTGGCTTATATAGAGCTACGGAGCCAAATGTTAGTTGTAACAAACAAAACGGTTTAATTTTGTTTTATTTTTATTTTTATTTTCTGTGTAATACTCTGGTTAGCATTGGCTATTGTTATGTCATGTTTTAATGATTATTATATTTTTTAAATTCTTATCACGATTATTATTATTATTATTATTATTATTATTATTATTATTATTATTATTATTATTATTATTAGTCAAGTTTTCAGTGAACAGTGCATACTTTCTTGAGAAAGTTATTATGCAGTGCTGTGGGAGGAGCTAAGATGATGTGGTCATAAGGAAGTTTTTTGTTGTTGTTGTTTTCTCTGGCGTTAAAAGAGCTATGGAGCCAAATTTTAGTTGTAACAAACATAAAGGTTTAATTTCAATTTATTTTAATTTGTATTTTCTGTGTAATACTCTGGTTACCATTGCCTATTGTTATGTCATGTTTTAATGATTATTATTTTTTTTATTATTATCATTATTGCGATTATTATTATTATTATTATTATTATTATTATTATTATTATTATTATTGTTGTTATTATTATTATTATTATTATTGTTGTTGTTGTTAATGAGTATTATTCCAGCCTTTATGTCAGTTGTGTGTTACTTTGTCATAATGTGCTCCAGTTGACTTAACAGTACTATGAATGTGACTTGGGACCTCATTAATTATTTATAAAATTTAGACAATACAGCACCGGTATTTATTTACTTATTTACTTTTCAAAAAAGCAACTGCATGAAAAAAAAATCACATAACTTTTCTTTAAAAAGTTTATTTACTCCTATGGTTCAAATAGTTCTCTGAACAAGATAAATCCTCCATTATCCATTTTTTAGACTTATTTAAATGTTAATGAAATACAAGTTTTCCTACTACATGGCAGCTAGTATGTCTGAAAGTTAAAACATCACTAAATTTAGCATGGCACATGTAATGTTACTAACGAGTACAACGCAATCAAATCAACTTCAGTTACAACCCTCAGAAAATTGTTTTTCATCTGGCATATTTTAACTTGGGCGTTGTTACAGTAGATTCATTTTCATCAAAATTGTTTCCAGCATGGGATGATATTTTTTTATACAGGTCAGAAAAAAAACGTACATGTGTTACTGTCTGTTCAAATGGGTGATGGAAAAGTATTTTGGCAAGTCATCCCTCTATGAATTTTCAGGTATAAGCCCACGGTAGCAAAAAAATGAGTATTGAATGACTTAAAGAAGTGATATGTTATGTATTTTTTTTTCACTTTAAATCCATATAAAATCGTGGCAATGATGTATTTAAAAGTGTAGCTAGAGGTGATATGTATTTTTCAAGAAAATATTTGACTTCAAACAATTCTCCTAATAGATCTATGAACTGTCTCTTACACTTATATCTGTTTAGAGGTATGATATACCATATTATGTGTGTATGTGTGTGTGTCTGCACAAGAAGGTGTAGAAAATGTCTGTTGTTGTTGTATGTACTTGGACCAACGGACAGCAATTACAATAATGTTATACTCAGATGTTTATAATAAGCGTGTTGATGAAAATGTGACTGTCAGTGAAATCTTAGAGTGTTTGCTTGAGACATTTAAAACTTTTGATGGTCTGGCTCTTGAGTTGCCCCCCACCCTCTCCCCCCTCCCTTTTTTTTATTTAAAGGTGCAATGTCTGAGGCTGTGCTTGTTTCTATGACTTTAAATATTTTTATTCATTTGATGCTCGGATGTTGACACTTTTTTGTTGTTGTTGTTGTTAGGATTTTAAAGTTTACGAGTAAAGTCATAAAAAGTGTGTGCTTAGACCAAATTAATTTTCAGACTGGCGGCGTAGTTTCAAGTAGGGAGAAATAAAAATCAGACCTCAATATCGCACTGAACAAATGTAGCCCATACAGTGCTGGCGTTGGACACGAAGCAACCACTCTCACTTCTCACTGACTGATTGAGGTCTGGTTTTGGAGAAAATCGCCAGTGCCAAAAAGAACCTCTCTAGGATTCTCTTTATGTTATTTTAGTTACCTGATTGCATTAGGATTGTTGTAGTTTTTTTTTGTGTGTGATAGGCAGGTTTTTTTTTAAATATAAGAAAAATAAATATATTTTCAGAACCGAATGTGTAAAATGTAGTGTCAGTGTAAAAGAAATGGAAGTGTATAAGAAAATGTTTGTATATGTGTGAGATTTGTTAGAACTTAGAGCCGTGATTGTGATTTATGAAGACAGAGAGTTTTAGAGGGACATGAAAGCCAGTGATAACCGAGACGGCACTTCATCATGATCATATCAGAACTGTAAATCAAAATGTTTAACTTGCGAATATTAGGTAGTAAGTTTTTGAATGTGCAAGACGCAAGACTTATCAAAAGAATGAGAGAATTGTATGAGGGTGCGTGTGTGCTCTCAAACTCTTTATGGTGACGTGTGCAGAGAGAAGAGATTGGCAAAGACTGAAGAGCCACCTAAGTAATAATATGATCATCATTGTTATGGTTATTGCTATAGTTATTATTCGTATAACAACATGGTACATGTATCATCTTCTTGTTTATACAAAAAATCAATAAATATTGAAAGTATTTATAAACAAAAACATCTTTTTTTTTATAGCTTGTTGATTTTAATTGTGCATTTTGATATTTTATGAAGCTGTCTATCGCTGAAGAGGCCTGCTGCAATTTTTTTTTCAATGTTTCAAAATTCAAACAGCAAATGTCACCAAAAGCCTTAACAATCAGCACTAACAGTAATAGTTAGTTATTAAAAATATGCCCTCAAAGAATATTTCATCTAACCCCCCCCCCCCCCCTGATATATCCCCCAAACTATATCCGAAAAAATTCGGTGGCTATGCCTGTTAGGGAGGGGGCGAACATGGCTTTCGACGCAAAAGGTCCAGGTTCGAGCCCTACTGATTTGGTTTAATGTGATCGGCTGAGACATAACGTGTGTCTATACAGTCTATTTGCTTGACTTATAGTTTGTGCGTACAATACGTCAGACAAATATCAAGGGTCGTAAGTACAACGACGCAGTAGCTTACAACTCGTTGTAAGCGTCCTTATCTGCGTATAGTTAAACAAGTCGTAAACTTACCTTCCTGACTCAATGTTCTACTGTGTTTTTGTTTTTTTTTGTCTGCTCTTCACACATTTGCTATGATTTGTTTAAATGTGTCTCTTTATAATTCTGGAGGGGTTTTGTCCTTCTGGAGAGCTGCCAGGTCAAGAATGCTACCTAGGTACCTGGTCTTTCCAGCGTCCAGGGAGGGATTTCCGAAAATTTCTCTTCTTGAATAGAGTTAGTGTCTAAGTCATTATTATACCCTTTACTTTTAACCAAACTTTTTACGCATGATTTGTATGCTTTTATTACTCAGAGAGATGAAAGAGTCACCGTTGTTACTTGTATAATGCATTAACTGTCTTAGGGCATCATGGGCACAACATAGCTGTTACCGTGCTGACGTGCCGTAAAAACCATTCGCTACTTCTGTGAAGAGCAGACCAAAAAAATAACACCACAGTAGAACATTGAGGCAGGAACGTGAAATATTTAGATATCCATCCACTCAAAAACAAGTAGGCACACGAGAGGGATTTCAATAGAATGAGATTACATCGGAACACACACAATTTTAGTTTTATTTCGTTGGTTGTTTTTTCTGGGTTAAGAATTCCTCACTTTATCACACCATTCACCTTTCCTCCATTCAAAAGCAGCCAAAACAAACTATTGCGTAACAAACACATACCTTAAGTTCGTTAATCGAATTTAGCATGTTGAGTTAAAAAAAAAAACCGGCATGAATAAATAATGAAGAGACAACTGAACAGAGATAGACTAGGGCGCGATGGTCGACAACTTTCTATCGTTATTTCATTTGTTCCCTCCCATGGTGTAACTGTAAGTAACAACTAATATTAGTGTCTAGCACGCTATTTTGTCGGAGTGTCAAAGTTTGGCTTTAAAAGTGGTCTAACTTTCACGGTGTAGCCTACTTGCTAATAATAACAATAGGGATAATAATAATAATAATAATAATAATAATAATAATAATAATAATAATAATAATAATAATAATAATAATAATAATAATAATAGTAATAAAAACATAGCAAACCGACCGACCAGATTGTAATCCCCCAAATCTCCCTTTATACAGTTCCATGTTTTCATTATTATCAACCTTATAGTAGTATACTATTTTCTCTTCATAGTTTTACGTTCTCCTGGTCTTATTTGACTCCATCCCATACCGTGCATCTCATATTTTTCTTTTTTGTTGACTTATAAGGGCAAATACTGAAAAAGCCTCATTATGATTATAATTTTATTATGAAACAGTTATTGATGTTCCAATCTTGTGTTTTTGTTGTGTTAGCGCGAGGAATAACCGTAGTATGAAATTAAAGTCTGCAACAGCAATGCCTTTCTAATTCTCTACTCATTCACATATCTGGTGTTAGTCCCAGCGTTATACCCCGCCAGTCTAGCAGTCAATGGTAGGCCTACGTTAATAATTGTTTCATAATTCAGACCCTGCGTGTCTTGCTCCATGCTTTCCTAGCGTACGCATTCTAGATCTATTGCTATAGTATCGGTCCATAGTTTTTTTTTTAACCTCGGTCTTCAGAAAGGAACAGAGTCATAAGAATTAATAAACAAAATATGCGCAAGAAAGGCGTATACTTATGAATGAAAATGATAACTTGGTACTGATGCAATGGTTTCATAAAGTATTTTTTAAATTGAGAATGTAAAACACAACAATTAAGAGAAAATTTGTCTTGAAGAATTTTTTGTTTTTGTTTTTGTTTGCACTATCTCTTGTCTGCTAAAGTTTCTCAAAAAGATCATATACGGCGTCAGGAGCCTAGAGCGAATGTCTGACTCTTGGCCAGTTACATTACATGTACAATGCAGCCGATCCAACCAGTAGGAAAAAAACAAAAGTTACATGGAAAAAAAAGAAAAGTTCGTTGAGCATTTAAGCGTAGGCGTGCTGGTGGGAGTGATAGAGCATTGGGCATTTGATCGAACGATTCCGTGTTCGAACCCACGATCGGGCCAAATTTATTTGTCGGATTTCGTCCACTCCTGGTTAGATCAGTGTCAGTATGATGTGACCAGCTGAGACAGGAGCCTGGTATCCCCGCACTGGCTCGTGTGTGGCAGCTCGTAAATTTGTCAGACGTTAGTCTTGGGAACTGGTGGCGTATATGATTTTTCTTGGGAACATAACAGACATAAAAACAAGTAGCGGGGATTCTTTCCTACAGATAATAAACATAAGGAACACAAGATCATTTTTTTAAGTTATATACTTCTGTGGCGCCTAACCAGAGCGCATCCTTAAGGAATGTTCCTTACTGGCAGTCTATAGAGAGCACAATCTAACCAATCCCTGCCCCACTACGACAAAAGCTTTACAGAAGTCTGGGGCATGGCACATATATAATGTTACTAATGAGCATGTAAAACGCAATGGAGCCACCTTCAATTACAGCCAAATAATGAATATATAAACATGAAACATAAAGCCAGACATATTTTTTAAAAGTGTGTTGTGCAATGCGCATAGTTTATCGTGACAAAGAGATGAGTTAATGAGTCTATCTATCTATCGATCTATCTTATCTTTCTCTCTCTTCCTCTCAGTATAATATGACCGCCCCTCCCTCCTCCCTCTCTCTCCCTCTCTCTCTCTCTCTCTCTCTCTCTCTCTCTCTCTCCTCTCTCTCTCTGTTTCTTTCTCTCTCTTCCTCTAAGTATAATGTGACCGTCCATCCCCCCCTCTCTCTCTCTCTCTCTGTCTCTCTCTCTCTCTCTCTCTCTCTCTCTCTCTCTCTCTCTCTGTTTCTTTCTCTATCTATTTTCTCTCTCTCTCCCTCTATCGGTGTCAGAATAATATAACCGGATAAAACAGACGCCCTGTTATCACCTGCTATGTCTTCGTGTGGCAGCACATATTTTTGTCAGACGTTAAGACGTTAGTTTGTAACCCTTCCACGATAAAGCCAAATTCTAACGGTCGACGTTAAGAAAGTAACAAACCAAAGCAAAGGGAAAGTACAAAAAATAAATTTTAAAAATACAGTATTTAATACTGAGGGTTTCATGTTGATGTTCTTCGAACTTAATAAAGAAATACATAATTCGAAGTATTAAGTTCGTAAGTGCAACGTTGTGGTAAGCTTACGATTTGTCTTAAGGTGTGCGAATAATAAGCCTTAGTTACAATGAGTTGCAAGCTAACCGCGACGTTGTTATTACGGCCCAACTAGTCTTAAAAGACAGAACAAAACAAAATAACACAATGACCTTTTTTGCTTGTTGCACGTCTCTGATGTGTTACAACAAAGTGAAATAACTTTACAAATATGATTCCCTCTTGAAAACTATGCAAACATAACTACTCTTATACCAATGACTCGTACAGTGAGCTCAACGAACTGTCCATGTAGTCTCGCACTGAATCGCAGCTCTTCGGAGAATCCGACAGAGATCGGTAACCAATCACGTCGTCTTCCTGTCCGCTCGGCTCTTTCCGCTCAATCGTTCTACTTAAGGCTGGTGTTGTATCCATTATCGCCGTGTTAAGGCTGTCCTGAATGTTTGTGACGTTGCTGTGGTCGTTGTTCGGCCATTCGTAGCGACATTTCACTCGGCAAGTATTTTCAAAGACGCTCGTATAAAATGTACCATCGCCATCTTTATATGACAGTAATGGGTGGCTTTCGGGTATGGTTGAACTGTCGCTGGCGGCGCGGCGTCTATTCAACAACAATGGCGTTTCATAGGAATCGTCCCCGTGGTCTCTCTGTGTCGGTAGAGAGGAATTGTCTCTAGGCTGAAGCGTTGAAAAGCTGGGACCGTTTGCTTCCACACCACCAGACGTAGGTTTTACCATGGCTTGAAGTAAAAACTGTTCGATGTTATGTAAGTTTAAGTTTCCTAGACTTATAAGAATCTCCTTCACTGCCGTACAACGCGAGCACGAATTTTGATCTATATTGGACTTTCTATGACGGTCAGAATTTCTTGAGATGTTGTTTCTTTTCAGTTTGGAAACGCCTTCGGAATCTGCAACATCAAAAGAGGAATTTACGCCATCGCAGTCATTATGACTTTGAGCTTGCATTTCAGTATCATCTTTGAAACTTGACAGACCGGCTGAGTAGATCGCTTTATTCGCTATCATACTGACCTCTACTCCATGCCAGGTATTTCCATCATTAGTCTCTCCAATATCTGTACTTTCTGAGTCCAGGTGGTTCGACCTAGGCAATAAGGTTTCCCGCAATGCTCTAACTACACGATATATCTCAAAGAGATCTTTCAGAATAGGTTTGGAGTAGACGCCCACAGTATCTGAGTTTTCTTGCTGTAAAGCGTTGGAGTTCGTTTTGGATTCATCCTCTTGCATATCCAGTGAATCTTTTTCTCTATCGACTACATTAAATGGTCGCGTATTAGACCTATCACTGTTTAACTGCGCAGAAAACTGATTCTGTGTGACAAGGAAAGGGTTAATTGCCGTTTCCCGGTGCCGAGACATGCCCAAAGGCTGCACTGGTGCTACCGGTATTCTCATGCTTCCCTCATGGTATGCGGGTGGTATCAAGTCGTATGTGCCTGTGTTTACATCCAAACACAGCGCTGGTGTGTTGTTCTTATCCGACATGCCTGTGGATGTGTAGACGGATGTATTCCACTCCGCGCCGGCTTCTTCCGTTGTTGGAGTAATCTGAATGGTTGGGACTGTGTCGGTGCTAGCCGAGTGTTCTCTGCCACAACGAGATGTCTCATCAACTGGATACTGGAAGAAGTTCATCCGGGCATTAGATTTCCCCAATGGGATGCCAGGGAACAGAACGCGTTGTTCGTTAATTGTCTTGTGGTCAAACCCATGACTTTCATTTGGGTGATTTTTGTCCGAATATTCCTGGCCAACTGTCTGAGGAACATTTACTTCCGAAAGAATTTTGTTGTGTGTGGATCGAATGCCGTTTTCAACCACGAATGCCTGGTCCGTGTCTCCCCCAGTCGCACTCCCGGCCTGGTTTCCGCCACGGCCCAGCCTGGTGACGTCAGGCTCCGAACATCCCTGGTCCGTGGCCAGGGCGCCCGTAGAGGTGGTCACCACGAGTGATCTGCTCTTGCGCCGAGTGGACTGAGAGAAAGTCGCCCAGTGGGCCAGGGCGGAGAGCTGGTGGTTCAGCTTCTCCTCGCTCAGCCCGCTGGTTTTCTGAAGCGCTTGGATCTCCTGCAATACCCAGGTGGGGAGACTCGGGTCGCCGGGCGACCTGGGGGAGGCTGGAACAAGCCCATGCCCGGTGGAGCCCAGCGAGTTTCTGGAGTTGAGCTCATGGGCACATTTCTTCACGGCCGACAATCCGGCGCTGTTGTTGCCCGTGTTGCGCGGCCCGTGTAAGTGTTTGGTTTTGAAGATCCGCGGGGACCAAGAGTAGCATCGCCTGAGCCGCTTGGTCAGCGCGTTGGGGGTCAGTATGGACGTAGGCTGGTCGTCCTGCTCCCCTCCCCCGTCCCCGCACGTTCCTTTACCGTCTGACGTGGTCGTCGCGTCGTTGAGCGTGGCCGCTAGGGAGAAGATCGGCCCCGCCACGCGGCGGTATTCGTGGATGATGTAGCGGGAGGCGTGACGTCGTTGCTGCAGGAACCGCCGGTGGTGGTGCCAGAACGAGCACACCAAGAAAATCACCATGACAACAGCTACCGACACCGGAAGCAGCCATGGAAACATGCGCATGTCAACAGACTGGCTGGAAGTGACGCCTGCAGCTCTGACAACCGACTTTGCCGCGCTGATGGCGGGGGTGTCTGTGCTCCAGGTCGCATTGGTCTGTGCTTCGTCCATGGACAGTCCGGGCTCATACATCCGGGTCCTCCGGAACGCCAGGTGTAAGATTCAGCCAGTCTGTCGTGTTCACCTAAACAAAGAAAAAGGGTGGGGTGGGGCGAGAAGAAGGGTTTAAGGTGTAAATTTATCTGAAAACCAAGAGTATGTTGTGATCGGGCTGAGACAACAGGCATGATATCCTCGGCTATGTCTCTCCGTAGAATCACGTAAAATTGTCATACATGTACTTTAGTCTTGGGACCCTTCCAATGTAAAGCCTATATTGTGCTGACGTTGGACGCTAGGCATCAAAATAAAGCATTACTCAATTGCAGCGGTTTCTCTAGCCTATAGTGGGACAGTCAGGTTGACTGCAGTCGAATTTAGACACACCAACCCAAACAGTTACCATAATGTATACTTGAGTAAATTAAAGTTCTGATTAAAAAGGCCACATATATATTATACCATACTAATGACCAGATTGTGTTGTATCGGAGACAAGCTACATACTTGGTTAGAACATAACGTTCTGTATCAGAGACAACGTGCATACTTGGTTAGAGCATCACGTTTTGTATCATTGACAAGCTACATTCATAGAGCATAATCTTTTTTTTTTTAATCAAAGACAAGCTACATACTTGGTTAAAGCATAGCGTTTTATATTAGAGACAAGCTACATCCTTGGTTAAGGCATAACATTTTGTATCAGAGACAAGCTACACAATTAGACCATTACGTTTTGTATCAGAGACAAGCTACATACTTGGTTAGAGCATAATAACGTTTTGTATCAGAGACAAGGTATATACTTGGTTAAAGCATTATGTTTTGTATCAGAGACAACCTACAGACTAAGAGCATAACGTTTTGTACCAGAGACAAGCTACATACTTGGTTAGAGCATAATGTTTTGTACCAGAGACAAGCTACATACTTGGTTAAAGAATAACGTTTTGTATCAGAGACAAGCTACATACTTGGTTAGAGCATCACGTTTTGTATCAGAGACAAGCTACATTCTTGGTTAGAACATAACGTTTTGTATCAGAGACAAACTACATACTTGGTTAAAGCATCACGTTTTGTATCAGAGACAAGCTACATACTTGGTTAGGTCATAACGTTTTGTATCAGAGACAAGCTACACACTTTTAGAGCATTATGTTATGTATTTAAGACAAGCTACATTCTTGGCTAGAGCATAACGTTTTGTACCAGAGACAAGCTACATACTTGGTTATAGCATAACGTTTTGTATCAGAGACAAGCTACATACTTGGTTAGAGCATAACGTTTTGTATTAGAGACAAGCTACATACACTTTTCTTGGTTAGAGCATTAACGTTTTGTATCAGAGACAAGCTACATACTTCGTTAGACAATTACGTTTTGTATCAGAGACAAGCTACATGCTTGGTTAGAACATAACGTTTTTTATCATAGACAAGCTACATACATGCTTAGAGCATAACGTTTTTTTATCAAAGACAAGCTACATACATAGAGCATAACATTTTGTATCAGAGACAAGCTACATACTTGGTTAGAACATAACGTTTTGTATCAGAGACAAGCTACATACTTCGTTAGACAATTACGTTTTGTATCAGAGACAAGCTACATGCATTTTTCTTGGTTAGAGCATTAACGTTTTGTATCAGAGACAAGCTACATACATAGAGCATTACATGCTGTACATAAAAGAGATGCATGTTTTTGTTTCTAACGCAAAAGCATACAAACCTAGACAATTTCTGTTTGTTGTTTGTTTGTATGTTTGTTCATTTGTCTCCATCGATTTTCTAAGCATGTGTGGAACTTGAAAACCTCTAAGGATTTGGAGAAACAAGATCAATACTTTAGCGACTGCTGCTTCATGTGAAAAAACTCAAAGACGTTCATGGGTCTGATTTTATTTAAATCGTTTTCCTGTGTATTTTTTTTATTTTTATCTAGCTTAACAAAAATTAATTGTAATCATTATAATATCGATGATAATGTTGTTATTGTTATTGTTGTTGTTGTTGTTGTTGATGATGATGATGATGATGATGATGATGATGATGATGATGATGATGATGATGATGATGATGATGATGATGATGATGATTCTGAACATGATGTTGGTAGTAGTGGTGGTCGGGCTGCTACTGCTGAATATGTTAATGAAAATGATAATGATAATAATGGTGATGCTAATGATATTGAGAAAGATGACGGTGATGATCGTAATGATAAAGACAACAATGATGATTATCATGAGGTGGATCCATCGTATTAATTGCATTAGTTTAAATTCGCTTGATCGATTTTTCTTTATCGCTAATCACGAGCTGTCTAACATGCCATGCAAACATGGCGGTAATAAAAAAAAAATTACCACACGATTTCTTTTAATTTTTCTTTTTTTAGAATAAAATCTGGATTTTCAACTTCTTCTTCGAGGCGCATGTTGTCACGCGTTGAGGATTTGTTTTCTTGTGTTTTTGTATTGCACGTATTCTCTTATTTATAACTGAGAAAAAATGTGTTGAACTAAATAATGGAGATAATTCAAGTGCTAGGTATAAAAAGAATGATGATAAAAGCATAACATTAATAATTCTAATAATAATAATTAATAATAATAATAATAATAATAATAATAATAATTTTCCAAAATTTAAATTCTGCTCAATGCGCAGTACATCAAA
>RQTK01000106.1:260330-272949 GCA_003991915.1 Elysia chlorotica | reverse complement strand
AGACGTTATCTTCCCTTGTCGATACATTCAAGCAAGCAATGCGTCTGGTCCGGAACCTAGGAGAGGTGAAAACCCGGAGAGAGAGAGAGAGAGAGAGAGAGAGAGAACGTTCTCCCTCGCTCTAAAGAAAGAACCTCCAGCCCCACCCCAGCCACCAGGGGCAGTCTGATTTTGGTCTAAAACGTGATTATGAGCAGTTGAGAGCTCAGAATAATTTAGTTATAGGCCCAGCACAGGTTTGAAGCCTATCCTGGCCTTATTAACTTCGTCCTCGTTTAACCCTTTAGGTAATTACTAAAATTAGATCCGAGGCAAATCCAAGGGAGGCAACCAAATCATTAAGTGCAATGGAGAATGACAGACCTGTAGCTAAGCTATCGAAGAGATGCGAACCAGCGAACCACTAAACACCCATGGAACAAAAGTGAAAGGGTTTGGGGGGAGAGGGGGGGGGGTAGGGTCCGTCAGCACACAGTTGTTCAGTAACGTCTATATTGTGCCCATTGAAAAAGTGTGTCCGGGGGTGGAAGAGGGGGGGATATATATTATGTCAAGTACATGATTTCTCTAAGGTCGAGGTCTTGGAGGATCCTATACGGCGACGAACCCCAAGACTGATGTCTGACAATTTTATTTGCTGCCACACACGAGACAGGGCGGGGATACCATGACTTCTGTCGCAGCCGGTCACATGATACTGACACCGACCCAACTAGTTACAGGGGACAAATAAATCTTCCTATCGTAGGATTAGACCGCTGACCTTCTGATCTGGAGACCAACGCTCTACCACTTGAGCCAGTTCGCCCCCTGGGGGTTCTTTATGAAACCCTCGTGCATGTTATATGCATAGTCAGACCGGGGCTAAAAAGCCACCCCAGCCACCAGCATCAGTTTGACTCTAGCCTTAGAACTTTATTTCTTCTAGAAAAGATACCTTTACCTCCATTTTCCTTCGCACACTATGCTCCCCATCTGCAACCTCAAACACAACCATCTCTCTCTCTCTCCCCTTTCTACTCTCTCTCTCTCTCTCTCTCTCTCTCTCTCTCTCTCTCCCCCCCCCCCTCCCCCCCCCCCTCCCCCCCCCCCCCCCCCCCCCCCTTTCTACCTCTCCTCCTCCTTCGCTTCCATGTTCTCCCACAACCTCTGTTTTCACCCTAATTTTTTTTTCGTTTCGGAATCCGACTGAGTTCCAAATTAATTTTGTCTAGACATACATGTAGGCGTTTTAGGCCGAAATCATCCAGACTGTAATCTTGTTATTCCTGCGAGAGTAATTCCCCTTTGGAAACGTTCATTGCATGCACATCTGGTTAACTTAAAACCGAGCTGTTTTGTGTTTAAATTCTATCTATAGAGCCTTCTGGGGATGCAGATGTCTGGAATAACAAAGACCGATTTCACATAATTATGTCTGGATTTTACGAGCGTATACTTTGCTTGGAAATACGTTAAAAGAAACCACAATAATCGGAATTTCAAAGGGCTATGGAAATTAAGTTTAGAATGTAATAAAATGGTTTTTTATGTTATTTCCACATTAATTGCATCTATGTTCTAATGTATACCTCGGGCGCATTTATAAAAAAGAAGATTGCTTGAATGCAATGACAAAAAGACATAAAATGAGACATTAGTAGAGAGAGTAAAGTCAATGAAAAAAATAGAGATTGAAAGAGAGAGGGAGAGAGAGAGAGAGAGAGAGAGAGAGAGAGAGAGAGAGAGAGAAAAAGAGTTAGATATATACAAGAGAGAGAGAGAGAGAGAGAGAGAGAGAGAGAGAGAGAGAGAGAGAGAGAGAGAGAGACAAAGATAGAAAGAGTTTGGAGATAGATAACTAGAGCGAAAAAGAGACAGAGCGAGAGGGAGAGAGATATTATATAGAGAGAAAGAGAGAGGAAAAGAGCAAAAGAGCAAAAGAGAGGAGAGGAAAGAGAGGAGAGGAGGAAGAGAGAGAGGAAAGAGAGGGGGTAAAGACAGACAGAGAGAGAGAGAGAGAGAGAGAGAGAGAGAGAGAGAGAGAGAGAGAGAGAGAGAGAGAGAGAGAGAGAGAGACCTGCACATGACCTTGGTGGACTTTCTAAGCCTGTCATTAGTCAATGTGGACTTCTCTGGTCTCATTGCACTCTAGAGACCCGTGCTTAAGTTAACAAGTCATGACGTCCGAGCTCTCAGGTTACGTCTCCTAAGTTATGAACAAGTACGGGTGAAGTTGCAATTGTAAGTTATTGATTTTACCTCTTCAGAGCCTCATGAGAGGATAAAGATATGAATTCTGCGTTAACTACGGAGTCGAGAAGGGATGTGTGCTGGCACCTACTCTATACTCTTTGTAGTTGTACCTCACCGCAGTGATGGAGACCAAGGGCCAAAACATTTTAGGGTGTTTTGGTTCTATATAGAGGGAGGGAGAGAATTCTCTCCCTCTCTCCGGGTTTAACGTCTTCTAGGTTCCCCTGGGGGATCCTATGCGGCGATCACAGGGTGTTTTTTGTACTACTTCGCACTTAAACAGATGCCAAACTTTTCAGCCTTGCAAGACTGCGATCGCACACAAGAACCAGGGAAACATGCGTCAGAGAATAAAAGTTATTGCTCTACGCTGATGTCTCAGCACTCGCGGCCGACAACCCTGAAGACATGCAGACAATCGTTGATGGCCTGGCCTCTACAGCCCACCTGTTCGACTTGAAAATCAACATGCCAAAAAAAAGCATGTTACTGTACCAACCACCAAACAGACCTTCTGACCAGCCTGAGGCTATTCAATCGCACGGGGAAGCTAT
The DNA here is from genome assembly GCA_003991915.1 of Elysia chlorotica. Taxonomy (NCBI): domain Eukaryota; kingdom Metazoa; phylum Mollusca; class Gastropoda; family Plakobranchidae; genus Elysia; species Elysia chlorotica. The sequence continues at coordinate 270,160 of RQTK01000106.1, read as the reverse complement.
GAAAGCGACAAAATATTTACCTACGGTACCTTGGCAGTACCGCCACAAGCCCAAACAGCATTGATAACGAAGTCGAAAGAGGCATACAATGTGCAAACAAGAACAGCCTGTGGATTACTACAGAAACGACTCTGGAGTCAGCACGACATCCGCAGCAACACAAAAGAGAATGTGCACTCTGTTGCTGTTTTGCCATGCCTTCTTTATGCCACTGAATGCAACACTTACTACCGCAACATACCAAGGCTCTGAGCAGAGTCAAGCTCCGTCACCTTAGCGCAAGCCTCTACATTAAATGGCAGGACCAAGTCCCAGATGTATAAGTGCTGCTTGGAGCTAAGTCCATCAGTATTGAGACCATTATAGCCTCTACTCAATTCCGCTGGGCTGGACATGGGCACCGCATCAATGATAGCACACTTCCTAAGACTCTCCTCTTCTCAGAACTTAAGCAAGGAAGTTGGACATCATTATTCTGCTCAACATATACTGCGCTATAAGGATACGCTGAAGGGGAATATGAAAAAGAGCGGCGTTCCCAGTGAGTCATGGGAAGAGCAGGCACGAGACAGAACGCTGCGGGGAAGGTCTCTAAAGAACACCAAGGAGGTCATCGAGAAAGTGCAGATGGCATGGTGCAGGAGAACACACAACCACCGACACCTTATTACCTACCACTGGAAATCACCGATGCAGGTCACGTGATGGTCTACTGACTCACATAAGAGCCTGCTCATTGGCGGACTGACCTTGTGTGAGGGGTAAGAAAAATAACTTTGATAATTTCAAGCCATGATTACTAAAATTTAAGCGTGTCAACTGTCATAGAAGCAAGGGAGAAAACAATTGAAGCACAGTATTGTTGTTATTATTGTTAATATCATTAGTTGAGAGCTGTAACTTTATTCTCATCTGGGTAGGAACATTCTAATTTTTCTATTGACTTCTGTCGCTCCCCCCCAAACTCGTGCCGAATACAATCTGTTGCCCATTACGTATTGCCAGCCTGCCTGGTCCTCATCGCCCGTCTACCCTGTCATTGGTCATCATCGCCTATAATATGCTTTCATCCTTACATGAGAGCATCATAGCCCTGGAGTGCCATCCTTGGACTGTCGTCGTTGGACATCGGTGGATCGCCGTCGGCCAGACTTATGTGATTTTCTTGAGCTCGAACTGCCGTAAATACACAATCTAAGCCTTAAGTCTTGGTGTAGTATTTATTGGCCCTTTAATTGTATTTGAAATAGTCTTGTGTGCTGAGTATTCTCCCACGTATAACATTATTTAACATTTTGTATTTTTTATATTTGTGTATTTATCATGTAAATGATGATTCCTGTTACTTTGGTTTAATTATATTTTGGAACTGCCACCTCTCCTTAGTCGTTTGCTATTTTCACCTTGACTTGTCTCGTGCCTTGTTGTGCCAACAGTAACACCTTTGCTAACAATCATCGTTATAATTATTATTATTATTATTATTATTATTATTATTATTATTATTATTATTATTATTACTTTTATTATTTATATTAATATCATTATTATTATTATTATTAATAAATAAATAAATAAATAAAACCTCTTTTGATTTGTGAATGTAAAGTTTTTGCACCAACCAAATTGAATAGAACATTATTACATGTATAGAATATTACACAAACGAACAAAAGACAGGAGAATAAATATGCTAGAGATGTAAATAAAATAATACCCAAAATATTTTACAATGCTTCCAGCTTGACACACAAACAAAACCTTTTATCTACACAATAAAACAAAACAAATTGGAAACAACAGAAGAAGAAGACAAAAAAGTAAACAATAAAACCCCAGTGGAATTTAATTTTTTCACCACAGGCGAAAAACATGGCAATATTATAGAGATGGATATGATGTAACTCAATCATTTATTAAGGACATGTTATTTCATTCAAATTAAACAAAAACGAATCATAACCAATTGTGTACCAATTGTGTACCAATTCGAAAAACAAATAATTTATAACGCAAATGTTTGTGATAGTACAAAAAAATGCAAATACACGTTTTTATGCGAATCAATTCAGTTTTTATCAATATATTAATATACGATAGAGAAAGCGAACAAGCTCAACTAAATTTCATATACATTACAGGGGCTTGCAACAGATTGAAAAAACAAACAGCATCATATGGATCTCATAAAAAAAAAAAATCTATGATAGAATGTAAGGGTTGATCAGATCTTGTATGTATCCTTTCTCAACCCATTCAATCGAGAACCGCTTATCAATTCCCACTAGTTATTAATTAGGGCTAGGTTTGAATAAATAAACTTCATTTAGCTTAAAAAAAACTATATATTTCTATTTTTGTTAAAAGAAAACACATCAACACACACTTATACAAAACCAATAGCTCTTCTAAACCTCATGAAATATAGAGCAAGTGAAAATAGATCAACAACAGTGAATTTCCTATCTTTTTCTTTTCAAACAAAACTTCATAGTCAGTCAATAAAAATTCTTTGAAGGCATGTACAAACTTTTTTTTTTTTTAGTAAAATAAAATTGAACTCTCTAATCGATTAACAGTCAACTAAACTTATCAAATTGGCATGAAAAAAAAAAAACTTGTTCACAATCAAAAAGCAATATCTTTGGTAAAAAACACAAGAAACTGATCTGTTTGTTTAACACAGTAAAAATAACAAAAAAAAAAAACAACAAAACAAAACTCTGGGTCTCTTCGCAGAAACAATTAAAGATGTGCAGTACGAGCCTAGACGCAGTCGCAGGCTATTCAAAAAGCAAATGGCACAATATAGACATTTTCCCATAAAGCCGACTTGCTCTTCTGCAACTTGATTAGCAATAATAGCAAAACTTAGGGAAACACCCACACCTTTTTTTTGCTCATGCAATCTGATGAGGAATCATTTTTTTTTAAGACAGTACAGTTTAGGAAAATTTGGTTTGATGGAGGCTATAGTCAATTAATTATAGATAAGAGTTTGTACATCTTATATTTCAACACAGATATAAGTTATATATTTAATTTGAATGTTTTACATTACCAGGTTTCTGCAAGTCATTCAATCAGGAAAAATAATAACATCATTTCTCATGATTGAGCAAATTTTCTACTTGTCAATAATATACTTCAAAGATTAAAGGCTATGCAACCATCATGCCTTAAATCTCAAAAACAGACATCTGCAGTTTCTCATCGAACCGAGAAGTTTCTACCTCAGACTCACTTTGAGGCCCTTTTCAACAAATAATATATTACGAGCTCTTCTCTGTTTATGATCCGCCTCTAACTAACCGGTTCACACCAGTCTACAGAAGATAATAATAGTCATTTTACTATGCTCGTCTCCTCTGCTAGCAGTAACATGGCTTTTGTCATAGAAATTTAAGTAAATTAAAAAGCTTTAGCCTGAAACCATTTCAACCAATTTCTCTAATTTTGACTGATAAAGAGGAAGCCTCTCTTTGGAAGACAAATCATAAAATGTGCCACAGTCTCACAAGTTTAATAATTCTAGTTGCAATCCAGAATTGCTCAAACAATACTTTAATACTGCGAGTTGAAAAAAAAAAGGTTAACCAGAAACAGAAACATTAAGTTTGCTTGGAATTGGTGTAACTATCTCACATGGCCAGTTTCAATTCAGTTCAAACTCTTTACAAAATGTGCTTGTCTTAATATAATGGGTAATGGATCGTAAGTACAACCAGGTGGTAAGCTTATGAACTGTCCTAAAATATAACACAAAGAAGGTTTACGACAAGGCGTGAGCGGCAGCAACTTCGCAACGCACAACGACAACATGTATTTCCTTGACAGTCCTAACCACAATTAAAGCCATTTTGTGAGACTGCTGCACAAATCATTTTCATTTTTCTCTTCACTTTTGATGGCAAACTTGTAGCTTCTCCAGCACCACATTCTTCAGTCCAAGCAATTGTCCAGAATTCCTAGCATACAGAAAATTGTCCGGAATGCCTAGGCCTGAGCTTTTTCCTCTGCGGCTTCTTCTGTGGTGACCACTGTCCAGCCTTCGTCCTCCTTGATGCTCGAGTTGGACGGACCGAGGATCGCCACACCGTTGGGACACTTTTCCTCGTTCAGGTACCTGGAGATACACAAGTGACAACCACGGTATCTTTATGAGAAGTTTGTACAGTCAACCACATGTACTCATAAACTGATTTCACAGGGGAGTAAATTAAGATCAATACATCGAATGATCAAAATATGCAATGAAAAATACCATAGACAAAGAAGGTTTGGATGAGGATCAGTAAAAGTAAAAATCAACTTATCAGAGTTCAATACAACTACAAGTGAAGTAGCAAATAGTATATTAGTTCAAGTTATTATTCAGATAAAGCGACATGAAAGAACAAATTTACTGGACTTTCAGGATTTTGAAGCACTCTTTCTTTTGAAAAATTAGTGTACCTTGTTTCAGAAAATAAAAACAAAAAATCTATCAGAATTTTCATTGTTGTTATTTATCAAGTTTTGTTATATATCCTATATGGTATTCAGTCACAAAACAATAAAATGTCCTCCAAGTATCTCAAAATCTCGGCAACAAAACAAGAAGAGGTCTCATTTTAACATAGTGTTCGATTGTACCTATTTTGAGCAGACTGTTCATTTCATAACACAAACAGTTCGGAAAAAAATACAATTGATGTGGCTGAGGCTTCAACTGCTGGTCGATTCTATGAAGATATCCACTCCTCAACAAACCCATTTTGTTCAATGGCATTGTATTTGTTGGGTTGACACTCAAACTGCAAATTTTAAACTGCATTTTGCATGTCTGCGAAATTTATATTCACTTTCCCCGACCCCAACTAAAATCTGTATAAATTGCTGATTAGACAATACACAAATTATCCCTTCATTTTCCTAATTTGGAAATCATTAAAGATTCACATTGCACCATTTAAGCCTATTCCTCGTGTGCACACTATTTTGGGAAATATGAATAAAAGTGAAAAGTTTTGATTTTCAAATGAATGTGAAGATCAATGCAAAAAGGTGCTAGCACAAGACCATATCAATGCGCACTGCATGTATGCTTCAAGACAGAAACTGCTAAGCGTCAAATCAGCTAGATCTGCTTGTTAAGTGTCAAAACTCACAGGGCGGCCACCCTCCTCACATCCTCCTCTGTGACATTGAAGAGGCGGTCTCTGTTGGTCTGTCGCATGTCGTCAGAAATGTCGTACAGGAACCGCATCTGACCTCTGCTGCCGGGCGGCACAGGTTTGTCACTCTAACAAAACAAAACAAAACAAAACAAAATAAAAAATATTGGAAATTATAGAGAAAAAATACCACGCCACACTCCCCCTACACCCCATGACTATTACTACTAAGAGCGTCTATGGAAGAATGAAAACAAAAAAGACTATGTCATATTATTTCCCATACGGTTACGCTAAAAAATTCTTGTTACCTTTCTTGATTCTTTAAACTTTGTATTACCTATTCAAGAACAGACAAAACAATGTTACCCGTAACAGATTTACAAAACATTTTGTGTGACCTTGGGTCTTAAAAGGTGCAAGGTCTTTAAAAAAAATATTCATAATTTATGATAAAGTAATGAACCTAATATTAACCTAATAGTATCAAGTTTACTCTTCTATTTCATAACATGGAACCCAAAAGAAAAAGACAATTAAAAAAAAACAAACAACAAATATGTGTATTCAAATAATTGATATTTACTTATATTATCATTTTTACACCAGTGTTTCGAAGGGCGTCATGGGTCGTCCTTCCTTTCCTTTGTTATTTTTCGTGTTAATGTAAGTAAAAATTTAATTGCTTGTATCATCTAACTCTTAAATTACTGAGGACTATTCTTTATTCATACTAAAAATTATAGTTTATATATATATATACATACTAATTTTTTGTTATATATATATGTATAAAACAGGCAAACAATCGCACCTTGGTCGTGAAGATCCCTCAGTGAAACCTAAGAGACGTTTAACTCTACAGAGAACAATCGCACCTTTTGAAAGACCCCCAGTTTGGCTTCCTCCACGTCCTCGGCTGAAATATCGCCAGTCGCCGCCCACTGCCCACAGCGGTGAAACACGTCCAATGTGGCAACACTCTCCGGGTCTCGGTACGAGAAGAAACTAAACACGCCTGGCGACATCAGAGCCCCGCTCCCGTAGGCGCCACCTTTCTCCCTGTACGGAATACGAGAGGCCACCAGGATGAATCAGCGACAAATCAGAAATTGGACTACCTTTTGAATTATTCAGAGTGTGTTTATTAAAAACACCAAATGCAATTTAATAGGTTGAACAAAATATAATTTTAATCATTTTTGGAAACAGAGGTATTCAACATAACTTGAACTAAAAAAAAAAAAGTCAATATATAGTGTTTTCTTGCATGTTTAGATTTCAAAACTTGTCTTTATCAACTTATGCCTGATTCGCTCTGCTTGGCACAAATATTGACATCTAAAGCAAAGTATATTTTTCATGGAAAGGATAAATTGGTTTGCACAATTCTGTCGCTCTTAATATAAACTTCGGTTAACTAGAGCCATACAAGAGCCAAAATTAATTTAAACCAAAACTCATATTATATTTATTTTGTATGGGTTTTTTTGGGTCTAAATCTATTAATATCATAGAAATAGAGTAATTAGAATGACAGAAAAGAGTAAACTTTGCTGGAAAGTTCCAAACCTCTCTCCTGTAAAATGAAATAAAATGTGGCTTATGTTTAGAGAGATGATTTTGAGCAGTAGCCCTTCACAGTAATTCGACAAACTTTGGATTTTTAAGGATCAGGCGGATCAGTTTACATGTATGGGAGTGTATTTTTCCTCCCCCTCAAAATTCAGAAAAACAGGCTTAATCCAACCATGTTTTGGTTTTAAAATAGTCAAAACTTTTCTTTCAGTCGAACAACATATCTCAGACATATCTGATAAACTACGTTGGTGAAAATATTAAGTTCATAGGTTCTGTGGGTGTGACATCTCAAATCCGTGGATTAGTTTCTCAGCTGTGCTTTCAGGTTATCAAATACTCCAGGAGAGAAAAATTACTCTCCTTCAAATCTTCCTTCTTAACCACTTGGATGCGCTGGGCTTGAATTTTGGATTGACTAGGTGAACACTAGCAGATTAGGCTGGGGTCGAACTAGACCCTAAATTGGCCAAGTGTTTCCAATCGTGCAGCACAAATTTGGGAATTATCTGGCACAGTTGTACGCAGTCTACTTCCTTTGTTCAATCTATATGAAAAGTTGTTAGCTGAGCATTCTTCAAGCACTTAAAAACATTTTTTTTTTTAAATGCGAGCACTCAAGTGGTTAAATATGTCAAGATAAATAATCTGCATGGCTCCAATTTTTATTCTAAATAAAGTAAATTACTGCAAACAGAATATTGACATTTGCTTAAATATTTGTCCAATTTCCACACCATTAGTTCGTTTTTACTTTTACCTTATTTCCCGGTGCAGAAACTTCCTGGACATCAAAGTTGCCAAAACATTAAGACTGAATAAAGAAAAGAAAACAGAAAGCAAAAAATCGTTGTGATCATAGAACAAATGGATCATTAAAAAAACAAACTCGATATGTATCACCTAACCTGAACGTGCTAGGCCTATATTAGATTTTTATCCCTTCATAGCTCAGCACCAAATCAATCATCATCATCATCATCATCGGTATTTTGATTAACGTGCAGGTACTGGGGCAACATCCACATCAGTGGAACCCCTTCCAGGTAGCTGGCTTGCTGCACGCATGGCTGATCTCACACCAGATCTCCAGGTGTTTCTGTCATGAGGGTCAGTTGTTGAGAGTTTCCAGTCTTTTCGATCCCTCTCTGTCACCTGCTTCCATGTCATTCTGGGTCTCCCTTTTCCACGACTTCCTGTTACCTGCATGTCCAATGCTGTCTTGATAGCTCCGCTTGACCGTTCCACGTGGCCATACCACCGGAGTCTTCTCTCCTTCAGAATGAGGTTCAGGTCCTCAAGGCCAAGAAGCGTCAATAGCTCATTTGACCTAGTGGTGGCCACATCTTCTGGCTTCACATTGCAGATCAAATATTTTGCACATATACATTGCTGCCAGAAATTTTTTTGTTTTTGTTTTTTTGAGATATAAAACAAGCTTTAAGTAGGTTATTTTTCTGAGCTCGCATGTCTGTTATGGTAACATTAAAAAAAAATTGATAAAAAAAATCAACAAAGATGTTTGAAAATATTAAAAAAAGCAACATTAACTTAAGTATGTGCAGTGTGTAGAAACTCATGGGGAAGCTAGATAACAGAGAGTCTTCAGAGAAGAAACCCTCCTTATAGCAAGTGTTTTGGCCCTTAACTCCTGACACTCTAAGGGGGTCGGGCCACACCCAGGTCATGACTCCCGGGTGTCTCTCTGCCATCTTTTTTTTTTTTTTTTTTGCACCGCACAGGATTCGAACCCATACTCTTATCTTGGTAATTACCACCAGGGAAAGTTCTGCCCTTTCCCAAATGTTAACACTTACAGGTATCTCTAACAGGGTTAGAAAAAAGGTAATTTTCAGCCAAAATACAAGACCAACAGAATTCATAAAAGAAAAGTAAACGGTAACATAAACAACATTGCATACAGAGTTGAGAACTGAGATCACATCAAAGTTTGGGTTTGGTTATTAAACTGGATTCAGTTCAAGAGAAATAATGTTGAAGGATATGCTATTAACAAACAAAAAAAATTAATAAGAACATGTGCATCTGTGAATTTTTTCTGTAAACTCACGGAGCATAGTCCTTGTGTGTGTACTTTACGGCTGGAAAACTCTGAGCTACAAAGTTCACTGAGAACGGCAGCTGATAATGGGTTTTGTGTGATGTAGCCTTAATCTCATCCACCTGGTGACGATAATGATGATGAAAATGATGATGATGATAATAATAATAATAATAATAATAATAATAATAATAATAATAATATTAATAATAGCAGCAGCAGTAGCAGCAGCAGCAGCAGTAGTAGTAGTTATGGCAGCATCAGCTGCACTAATAGTAAATGCACACATAAAAAAGAAACAATTAAGAATGCATGTTACATACATAATAATCATTGATCCAGCTAAATGTTGATCCTTTTCTCTTTGTCTTATAATGTGACCGGCTGAGACAGGAGTCCAGGTCTCCCCGCCCCTGTAGCTGCAGATAACATTGTCAGATGTCAGTCTTGGGGTCCGTCCACAATATAACCTTTAAAGTGCTGACGTTGGACGTGAAACAACCTCAACTCAACTCTCTTCGCCTTATAACCTGATCCACTTTAGGACCCATTTTTCTTGCATCCAGAGGAACTAGTTTTCAGGTGGAGACACTGCGACAAAAACTTATTATTATTAACCATAACTCACTCGGCACTGAAATGGATTGTGCAACTGGCTATTTTCTGAAAAATTTAAGAATATTTTCACAATCAACTAAACAGGGCGGTCTCAGTCGATCACATTAAACAAACAATGGCCCAACCAGTGGGGAGCGAAATCGTCAGTGCTTGAACGAATCCGGACCATTTGCGTCGGAAACCGATGTCCTACCCCAGGGCCACCGTGCCCCCCCCTGCTGGACCTTTTGTGTCGGAAACCGATGTCCTACCCCAGGGCCACCGTGCCCCCCCCTCCGGCTGCCGGGCACTCACCTCTGGGAAGACTTGGGACACCTCTGACACGCCCTTTATGTTGCCGAGGTAGCTCTTGAGCGCCGAGACGGATCGCTCCATGGCTGTCGGTGTTGCGTTCATGGCCAGTCTGCGGACACGAG
>RQTK01000106.1:243106-259756 GCA_003991915.1 Elysia chlorotica | reverse complement strand
TGAACGAATCCGGCCCATTTGCGTCGGAAACCGATGTCCTACCCCAGGGCCACCGTGCCCCCCCCTGCTGGACCTTTTGTGTCGGAAACCGATGTCCTACCCCAGGCCACCGTGCCCCCCCCTGCTGGACCTTTTGTGTCGGAAACCGATGTCCTACCCCAGGACCACCGTGCCCCCCCCTCCGGCTGCCGGGCACTCACCTCTGGGAAGACTTGGGACATCTCTGACACGCCCTTTATGTTGCCGAGGTAGCTCTTGAGCGCCGAGACGGATCGCTCCATGGCTGTCGGTGTTGCGTTCATGGCCAGTCTGCGGACACGAGGGACACGAATGAACAATAGGATTTTGAACCACAAGCCTCTCAATTGAAAGACCAAGGCTCTACCTCCTGCATCAGTTTACCCCCCTCCACCTCGGGCATATAAAACCAGATGAGAGTTCCCCTATTAAGCTGAGAAAAGCCTACCTGAGACAGCTCTTGTCCAACACCAGGTCAGCTATGGTTTGAAGTTTGTACACAATCTCCGAGACATCGTCCATCTCGGCAATTTTCTTCATCGTATGTACCTGTTAGAATGAAATGTGAGAGGTTTGAAAGGGACTTTGTCAAATTCCAAGAAACTCTCACAGTATATCAAGTCAACAGTTATTGAAATCGTCACAAAACCTGAACAGGATTGGTGAAACAGTTCAAAGTAAGCCTAACATTTCTTGAAATATTTTTTGTTGTAGTCCCAGCATTGAAGTTTCCCCCGAGCCAGTCTGTACCGCAAACTCATTTTGTGAGCTTGCTACACAATCTTTTTTTTTGTACCCCCCGCACTCTGTAGTCTGTGGGGGGCAAACTGGCGCAAATGCTAGAGCACTGGTCTTCCAACCAGGACGTCCCTGGTTTGAAACCAACGATTGGTCAAAAGTTTATGTGTCTGATTTCACCCCCTTCTAGTTAGGTCAGGGTCAGTATAATGTGACCATCTGAGACATAAGTCCAGATCTCACTGCTCTGTCTCGTCAGTGGCAGCACAAACAAATTTTCAGAAGTTTGTCTAGGGGCCTGTCCTCAATATAGCCTATATAGTGCAGACGTTGGACATTAAAACAACAAACCAAACCAAACCTCCCTCTGACTTACCTGGGTGGTTGTTGTTGTTGCTGAGTTGGTTTAACGTCCAACATCAGCACTATATAGGCTATATTGTATACGGGCCCCAAGACTGACGTCTTACAATTTTATGTGCTACCACACACAAGACAGGGCGGGGATGCCATGACTCCTGTCTCAACCGGTCACATTAAACTGAAACCGACCCAACCAGTAAGGAGCGAAATCGTCAGGGCTCGAACCCAAACCGTTTGCGTCGGAAGCCTATGTTCTACCCCAGGACCACCGCGCCCCCCAACTTACCATAATGTGACCAGCTGAGACAGGAGTCATGGTATCCACGCCCTGTCTCGTGTGTGGCAGCACATAAAATTGTGAGACGTCCGTCTTGGGGCCCGTCCACAATATAGCCTATATAGTGCAGACATTAAACGTAAAACAACAAACCAAACCAAACGTGCCCTGTGACTTACCTGGGAATAGCCAAACAAAATCTCGTTGTTCTGAGATCCTATGTCCAGGCCTGAGGCGGAGCTGTACATTGCGTACTGGTGACCACTGTCGGCCAGGCTGGAGGCCAGGCTGCTGCGGTCATCTTGATCAGGGTGGACAGGCGGGTCAGGTCAGAGAAGTCTGGGCTGAGAAAGGGATGGTATAAGGTATGGTAAGGTATGGTGAGATTTGAAAATGTGATAAGATAGGGTATGATATGGTAAGATATGATATGATATGGTAAGAAATGATAAGATATGGTAAGATATGGTAAGGTATGATTTGATATGGTAAGGTATGGTGAGATATGATATGATATCGAAAGATATGGTAAGATAATGTGATAAGATATGTTAAGATATTTATGATTTGATATGTTAAGATCCAACTACGGGATTTTCAAAAGCAGCATGCCCTTTGACACTCAAATACATATATAACACATGTGGTGGAATCGGCTTGAGGTAAAACTCTTAGGGACAGTTTAAAACTTTACTTTTGTGTTTATAGTTGTTTACTATCTATGTTTATATTTGTTCATTGTTTAGGTTTATACTCAACAGCGACTGTAAAGTTTCAAAAGGGGGAATTGGTGTCTAAGAAATAGTTTTGCTAAAGCCATATTTCATCTAAGTCAGTTTCATTGTTACTAATATATTTTGAAACAGAGGAACTGGCTATTCCTCATCTTCAATAGTTTAAATAGACAGTTTTACTTTTAGCAACCAAAACACCTGCTTTTTCTATTTTTTCATATATATTCTTTTAGTGTCCCTCCGAGTGCCATCATTGTGACATTCAAGTCACAAAATTAAATTATATTTTATATGGTATTGGGTGCAATAAAAAACTTATTGTCTTCACAATGTAAAGGATATTTAAGCTTTGAAAAGGAAATTAAACACTCTACCATTTTATTACAGAAAATTTGTCTTTGAAAATGGAATGATGCGCATGTCACAACCGGTGACAATTTGCTTTGGAGCTTGTTTTGGCGGGGTAGAGCGTTGGTCTCGAGATTGGAAGGTCTACCGTTTGAATCTTATGATCAACCAAAAATGGATCTTTCTGATTTCATCCCCTATTGGTTGGGTCAGTGTCACTTTAATGTGACCTGATGATACAGGAGTCCAGGTCTCCCCACTGTGCCTCGTGTGTAGCAGCACGTAAAATTGTCGGACATCAGTTGTGGGGCCTGTCCACAATATAGTATATATATATATATATGGCTCACGTTAGACGTTAAGCGACAAAACAAACAAAAAATCAAGCTTGTTTTGGCCATTGCTTGTTCTAAGGCAGACATTTAGTCAGGTAGTGGTAGTATCTTATGGCAACACCTCCACATTTAGCCATTTAAGATGTTAGTCTGTCATCTGCAGCCTTAACTGTTTCATATCCTCCATCTATTAGTTTTGTTATAGGGCAGTGAAGTATTATATGTTTTGTTGTCTCATGACTTCCATTATATCTAGTACTTTTTGGTGATTCTCTGAGTTTCCATTAATGCATATTAGATTTTGTTCATCGATACCTGGTTCGCAGTCTGTTTGTTAATTTAGTCAAGTGACAGACCTGAGAATACCCCAACAAAAAAAGGCTGAAATCTAGGGACCTTCTCACAAAAAGAAAGAGAAAACATGTTTTGAAACAGATAAGAAGAAAGGAGGGAACTAGACCACTAAAGGAGGAACTAGATTTAAAAAAAAAGGAGGATTTCAGCCTAAAGGAGGAGGATTTTCAGCCCTGGTGACTAACCTTGGGGGTGCGGTGGTCCAGGGGTAGAACATCGGCTTCCGACGCAAAAGGTCCCGAGTTCGAACCCTGGCTGTTGCGCTCCCTACTGGTTGGGTCGGTGTCAGTATTAATGTGACCGCTGAGACAGGAGTCATGGTATCCCCGCCCTGTCTCGTGTTTGAAACAGATAAGAAGAAAGGAGGGAACTAGACCACTAAAGGAGGAACTAGATTTTAAAAAAAAGGAGGATTTCAGCCTAAAGAGGAGGAATTTCAGACCAAAGAGGAGGATTTTCAGCCTAAAGAAGAGGAATTTCAGCCTAAAGAGGAGGAATTTCAGCCTAAAGGAGGAGGATTTTCAGCCTAAAGGAGGAGGATTTTCAGCCTAAAGGAGGAGGATTTTCAGCCTAAAGGAGGAGGATTTTCAGCCTAAAGAGGAGGATTTTCAGCCGAGGTTTGTATAGGGTATATATCTCAATGAAAAGATTAAAGAGAGGTTTGTATAGGGTATATATCTCAATGAAAAGATTAAAGAGAGGTTTGTATAGGGTATATATCTCAGTGAAAAGATTAAAGAGAGGTTTGTATAGGGTATATATCTCAGTGAAAAGATTAAAGAGAGGTTTGTATAGGGTATATATCTCAGTGAAAAGATTAAAGAGAGGTTTGTATAGGGTATATATCTCAGTGAAAAGATTAAAGAGAGGTTTGTATAGGGTATATATCTCAATGAAAAGATTAAAGAGAGGTTTGTATAGGGTATATATCTCAATGAAAAGATTAAAGAGAGGTTTGTAATTGTATAGGGTATATATCTCAATGAAAAGATTAAAGAGAGGTTTGTATAGGGTATATATCTCAATGAAAAGATTAAAGAGAGGTTTGTATAGGGTATATATCTCAATGAAAAGATTAAAGAGAGGTTTGTATAGGGTATATATCTCAATGAAAAGATTAAAGAGAGGTTTGTATAGGGTATATATCTTGGGATTGTGTTAATTTTAGGGCTGAATAAAGAGATTGTATAGGGTATTTAAAGATATTTTTAATTTTGGATTTGAGTCAGGCGGCTCGTATAAGGCATATATCGCAGGATATTGTAAATTTTAGGATTGATTAAAGAGGTTGTATAGCATATTTGAAGATATTTTTAATTTTAGATTTGAGTCAAGAGGTTTGTATAAGATAGCTAAGAATATTTCTATTTTAGTCTAATAAAGAGATTTGCTTTGGATACTTAATTCTTAGGATAATTCTACTTTTTAGTCTTGAATAAAAAAGGTTTGTAAGAGATAATTAAGTATAGCTTTACTTTTAGGGTTGAATAAAGAGGTTGATATAAGGTGTCAAAGTGGGTTATATTTTTACATTTAGCTTTAAACAAAGAGAGTTGTGAGGGTTATCTTAGGATATTGTTATTTGTAGGATTGAATAGAGAAGTTTGTATTAGACATCTCAGGATATTCTGACTTTTAGGGTTGAATAAAGATTGTTTTATGGATAATTTTAGTATATTGTTATTTTCAGGGTTGAATAAAGAGGGTTGTACACTAAATTCTACGGATATTTCTACTTTTAGTCTAAAAAATCGGTTTGTGTAGGATACTGCAGCTGATGCATAAAAAAATAATGTTTATGAAAGCAAAAGCAGAAAATTTAAAGATTAGGATTCACACAACTGACCTTGTAATTACTTCAGAAAACAAGGGGACATAAGGCATGAATTCCTCTGGGAGTCCCTCTAAGCTAGAAGCTTGACGGAGATAGATCACTCCGTTGGTTGGCTGTTCACAGGTTTGTATGAATGTCCAGCCTGTATGGACAAAATGAAAGGAATTGTTATTTCAATCAAGAATATACAGAAGATCTGGCTTATGTAGATTTTGATCAGAATGCAAGAAAATTGCAAAATATAAAAAGCTTTAATAAATGCTTGCTTTAAGACTAGAAAATACAAGCTTATTCAGAGAATAATGGAAAAAATTGAATTGTAGTTCAGGTGCACTAGTTTAAAGTTGTCTCATAAATATTTATCAGAAGGCAGGTCAGATCTTCTGAAAATACATACGACACACACACACACAAAATTACTAAAATTATCCTTTCCTTGACAATTTTAGCATTTTGGTATGTGCCACTTAGCTCAAATGATTTGAAGATGTTTGCCTGTCAATCTAATCTCTGTTTCAACATCTTCTTGGTTCCACAGAGGGAGTGCTGTATAATTAGGGAATAAACTTTACCTGTGTGAGGATCAAACTGGCACTAGTAGTAGAACATTGATCTCCCAATTGGGAGGTACCTGGTTTAAAACCCAAGATCGATCAAAAATGTATTTTTCAGATTTCGCCCCTTACTGGTTGCGTCTGTGTCAGTATAATGTGACTGGCTGAGGGAGAAGTTAAGGTAGTTTTGTCCGGTCTTTGTTTGGCATCACATAATATTGTCAGATGTCAGTCTTTGGACTCATCCACTTTATAAACTATATATTCCTGTAGTTGACCACTAAGCAACTAGCCCAACTGACCTGCGTGGTTCATCTCTATGGGCTCCGCTTTGATCTTCTTGCTCAGGTCCTCAACCTTTAATGATGGCAGGCAGGACAAGTCCTCCTTCAGGTTCTGTTTCTCTTCCAGTTCCAGCCCTAGTGGAAAAAAACAAGCAAAACATTAAAAAAAGACTAAAGCACTGAATTATTGCAAAGATACTGATACCCATTCAAAATCTACATGAAATCATTGGACAAAATGGTAGAGCGTTATTCTCCCAAAAGTAGTTCCCTGGATCAAAACCCATGATTGGTGACAAATTTTATCGTCCGATTTCGCCCCCCATTAGTTAGGTCAGTGTCAGCATCATGTGATCGCCTGAGACTGGAGTTAAGGTATCCCCCGCACTGTCTCTAATGTGGCAGTACAGAAAATTGTCAAATTTTAGCTCAGGATCAGTCCACAATAAAGCCTATAATATGTTATAATGCTAAAATAATGCTGATATTGGACGTTAAACAACCAACTCAACTTAAGCACACACACCTCTCTGGTGAATCCTCTTCTTGTCTTGTTCTCCCAAACCTGACACCAGCCCACCTAGGCGCTTCTCTTCCTCTTGAGCTCTCTTCACCTCAAATTCGCTGTCTGGACCCATTGTGAGGATCAGGCGATGCTGGTTGTCCTGAAATAGAAAAAATCGGTTAATCTTTTCTCATCGCATGATTCAAGGCCCATTCCTTGTGCGCTAATTATTTTGGAGAATTTCATAGAGTTTATAGGATCAGGCAATACTGGTTGTGCTGAAAAAGAAAAACCGGTTAATTTTTTCTCATCGCATGATTCAAGGCCAGTTCCTTGTGCGTTAATTATTTTGGAGAATTTCCTAGAGTTTATCAAAAGCAAAAGCTTTGATATTTATCATTTTAAATAGAAGGTGTGAAGTTCAATTCAAAGACATGCTTGTACAAGTGCATATCAATGCCAACAACATGTATGTGGTGTGATAGAAAAAAGGTTAATATAGCAAAGTAGAAGCAATCTTCCTTATCCTGAGAAAGGACCATGGTTATTAAAAGCTTATTGAGAATTTATTAACGTCAAATCATCACAATTAACAATTTCAGACCTTCACAAACACTTTTTCTGGGCCCCTTGTGTCGATCCAGCAAAGAATAGGTACCTAAGGCTCTAGAGTAACATCAAAAGTAAAGAGGTGCAAGGAAAGTAACTGCAACCTACTGCACAAATACTGTTGGCTAGTACCATGAGGACCTTAACATTTTGTTGCCCCAACCCTCTATCAAAGAATATAACTTTCATTTCAACAACCAGGTCAAAGATATGCCTTATTGGCTCAGGAGTTGAGTTGAGTTGTGTTGGTTTTAAAGTCCAACATCAGCACTATATAGGCTATATTGTAGACGGATCCCAAGACTGATGTGTGACAATTTTATGTGCTGACTTCTGTCCCAGCCGGTCTCATTAAACTGATACCGACCCAACCAGTAGGGAGCTAGATTGCCAGGGCTCGAACCCGCACTGTTTACTTTGGAAGCCGATGTTCTACCCCAGGACCACCGCGCCCCCCTTGATGGCTCAGGAACTAAAGACAATATTTTGTTCTCCACTAAAGTCTAAAACACAAAGTTAAAACTCAAGTTCAACAGGTAATTGGACTAGGATGGATTGCTTTTGGAAAGTGGAACCACATTTTGACGAACAGAAAAAAACATATCCTGAGATAAAGAAAAGTTGATGGAAACATACATCCTGGCTGTGATGACGTATGCCGATACTCTCTAAAACTCAATTAGAATCTCGTCTTGACTTAGCTGTTGTCCAGAGATAGATGGAAAGGCGGACGCCTGGTGTATCCTTGCTTGACTACGAAACTAGTTCATGGATTAGGCAGCAGACACAAATTGAGGACACCAGATACAAAATCGAATAGTCAAAGCATAGATGGGTTGGCCATGCAGCAAGAACGTCAAACAATTGATTGACATCAAGAGTCACCGTATGGCAACCCAGACTACAGAGACGGGACAAGGATATCAAGACATCTGTCTAATCGGTCACATTATCAGTGATGTCAACTGTATTATTACTTATCTACTGGACCTTTTCACAAAAAGGGGCATAATATTGAGTCACAACATATCACTCCTTTACTGAATCTTGATCTGCCAAATTTACAAAAAAAAAAAAACAACTAAAAATGTGTAAATTTATGGAAAATTTGCATGACTGCATGATACAACCTGATTGCCCTTTGAATCAAAGCAGTTGAGGTAACGCTTGGTTTCATTTTACAAACTGATAGCCCTTGTGCTCAAACCCCCAAACCACTGACCTTGAGGTAGTGCTTGACCTTCTCCTGGAGCAGCTTGGGGTTCTTCTTGAGCTGGTCTCTGAACCGGTCCACCACGCTGGACACCTGCATGCTCTGGATCGGGTCGCCATCGTGGTTCCACGTGCTGGCCAGGCTCTGCAGACACACAAACACACACCCACACATATAATTATAGTCATAGTCATAGCGTCATGGGGTACACTTCACACCTCTGAACATATTCTAGACTAAGCCACGCTTAACTGCAAATGCAGGCCATGCGTGTGTGTGTGTGTGTTTCAGTACTAAGGAGGGGAGGGTGCTGCCTTGGTCTAGGTAACCTGTGTTTTTTGTGTGTGTGTCGCTGACTTGGTCTAGGTAAACCTGTATGTGTGTGTGTGTGTGTGTGTGGTGCAGTACTAAGGAGGAGAGGGTTCTGCCTTGGTCTAGGTAACCTGTGTGTGTGTGTGTCGCTGACTTGGTCTAGGTAAACCTGTATTAGTGTGTGTGTGTGTGGTGCAGTACTAAGGAGGAGAGGGTGCTGCCTTGGTCTAGGTAACCTGTGTTTTTTGTGTGTGTGTCGCTGACTTGGTCTAGGTAAACCTCTATGTGTGTGTGTGTGTTACAAACTGATAGTCCTTCAACTCAAAGCTCCAAACCACCGACCTTGAGGTGGTACTTTGACCCACTTAACAAACTGATAGTCCTTCAACTCAAAGCTCCAAAGCAGCGACCTTGATGTGGTACTTGGACCCAGTCAACAAACTGATTGTACTTGGTTTCATTTTACAACCTGATAGGCCTTCAACTCAAAGCTCCAAAGCAGCGACCTTGAGGTGGTACTTGGTACCGACCTTGAGGTGGTACTTGGTCCCACTCAACAACCTGATTGTCCTTCAACTCAAACATGCAAACCACTGAATCAAAGCAGTTGAGGTAACGCTTGGTTTCATTTTACAAACTGATAGCCCTTGTGCTCAAACCCCCAAACCACTGACCTTGAGGTAGTGCTTGACCTTCTCCTGGAGCAGCTTGGGGTTCTTCTTGAGCTGGTCTCTGAACCGGTCCACCACGCTGGACACCTGCATGCTCTGGATTGGGTCGCCGTCGTGGTTCCACGTGCTGGCTAGGCTCTGCAGACACACAAACACACACCCACACATATAATTATAGTCATAGTCATAGCGTCATGGGGTACACTTCACATGTCTAAACAAATGCTAGACTAAGGAGGAGAGGGTGTTGCCCTGGTCTAGGTAAACCTCTGTGTGTGTGTGTGGTGCAGTACTAAGGAGGAGAGGGTGCTGCCTTGGTCTAGGTAAACCTCTATGTGTGTGTGTGTTACAGTACTAAGAAGGAGAGGGTCTGCTTTAGTCTAGGTAAACCTGTGTGTGTGTGTGTGTGTGTCACAGTACGAAGGAGGAGAGATATCTGCCTTGGTCTGGTTAACCTCTGTGTGTGTGTTACAATACTAAGGAGGTGGGGGTTCTGCCCTAGTCTAGTTAAACCTGTGTGTGTGTATGTTAGGTACCACATTTAACTCACTATGGCCAGGTGAAAACCAAAGTTTCCTCCCTGGTGCCTCGATAAAACTGTGCATGTGTGTTACAATACTAAGGAGGTGGGGGTTCTGCCCTAGTCTAGTTAAACCTGTGTGTGTGTGTGTGTTAGGTTCCACATTTAACTCACTATGGCAAGGTGAAACCCAAAGTTCCCTCCCTGGTGCCTCTGGCCCAACTCGATCTGGTGCAGCACGGCACTGATGCGAGACTTGTCAAAGCCTTCCCTAGAATACAAAATACAGAAAACAAAAGTCTTAATTCATCCCTGAAGGGGAAATTAAGAATACATTTTCTTTATACAACAGAAGCATTAAAATATTTACATTGATAAGAAAATGAAAATGAAGGTAGACACAAAGATTAAGAACATCATACATGATATAAAAATCATAATATCACAATATCACAGCTCAAGTTACTGAAAGTATGTAAATCTCTATCTCTCTGTGTCAGCGTCATCGGTTACGATGGTTGCTGCCCCACTTGATGCTCTGTCCACAATATGGCGCCATCTGTTCCTGTCCTGACAGGTGATGCTTTGTAAATTAAGGCCCAGACTCTTCTTGATGTTTTCAATGTGTGATGTTGGTGGTCTTCCCTTTTTGCGTATCAACTGGTTTCTGCCTTGCAGGACATTTAGCAGCAACCCTGTGTTTCTCTGATGTACCCCAAACCATTTTATTGCAAGCTGCGCATTTTACCTTTGCTCAACATTGTCCCGATTTGAAATTTGAATATTCTATGAGTTTAACCATTTCAGTGCTTGGATTTTTTTTTAAATGCTTGACTTGAGGAATGCTTAGCTAACAACCTTTCATATAGATTTAACAAAGGAAGTAGACAGCGTACAACTGTGCCAAGTAATTCCCAAATTCGTGTTGCCTGATAAGAAACGGTAGGCTAAGTTAGGGCCAAGTACAACCCCAATGCACTCTACTAGTGTTACAGATAGGCAATCCCAAATTCAACCTCAGCAAATCCAAGTGTTAACTTCTTTTTAACACAGCCAATTGTTTTGTGATGCCACCGTTGTGTGATTTATTTTTAGTTTTCCTTATAAGCAAGAAAAGAGTTTGCTTGGAGCACTCACTTTATGACTTTGTCCACGGTCTCATCAATGATCTTGACAACCTGCTCTACATCCGCTTCACCCACGTTCAACAGACCGATGGCGAAGATGGCTTCTTTTGTCTCTGAATGAAAGCTGGAAGAAGATAAATTATCTGATTCTGAGAAAAATAAACATCAAAGATAAAAATAAAAAAGATCCGTTTTGCAGGAGCCACCTTTAGATCATACAAAAAACATGAAGAATATCCTTATAAACCAAAGAAACATCTGAAAAGGGCAAAAAGAAAATAGAGATACAGCAGAACCTCCAGTTTTTCCTCAATATTTATGGTAAGTTACTTTTTAAACTTATTCTTAGGCAATTCTGTTTGATTCCTAAGGCAATAAAATCATTATTACCATGAAATATAGGCCTGCATTTTGACTCACATTATGATTGCGCTGTCAAAACCCTTATCTTTTCCAAAATATGAAATGGTGGAATAAGAATTGGTTTCAGGTATAAGGGAGAGATATTACTCTTTCACACCATTATTTTGAAGATGAGGAACACTAACATGACAAGAAGATGCACAAACTTTCAAATATTAAGTATCGAATCACATGTAGTAAAATCTTTACATATTCAAACTGAAAAAAACAAACAAACCAAAAACAAACAAACAAACAAACAAGAAAGCTCTAGGTACATACATACAAAAAAAATCCTAACTACAATAAAAACAAAATGTAACACTCACCCTGTATTTGGTGAATAGTCACTCCCCAAGCCACTCTCCACCAAAGCTTGATAGAAGGGTGAAGTTTCTCCGTTTGTGAGAAGATAACCCAAAACACTTGCAACAAAATTTTCATAAACATCTGTGATCCTGGAAAAAATAGGAAGAAAAAAAAAGGACCATGAATCCTTAGTATCTTTTGATCATTACATTTTTGCTTTGCTTCTTGAAAAACAACAATGACTTAGCAACCTCTAACAAAGAGAGAAGCTATAACACACATATTTTAACATTCTCTAGGTTTGCATGATGGACACTCTATTATGACGGCTCCTGAGACTAAAGTCTGAATATTTTATGTGTTGCCCCACAGAAACATAGCGGGGGTATAAGGACTACTGTCTCAGTAGGTAATTTTATACTGGCACCGATCTTAACAGCAGTCATCGATTTGGGGATATGCTACGATTACCATTGGTATCTAATTTAACGGAGATCTGATATAAGAAAGATTTCCACTTGATTGCCTCAATTCTGTTAGATACATAGAAACACAGATAATAACTTTGAAAATTGGGTGTGTTGGTTGGTTGCTTTCTTCTCTTGCTATGTCAGAAACTATACCATCATATGGTGGGGTCTTATTCACATAAAAAATTATATACCATTACCGAAAGTTTGAGTTTGAGTTTGAGTTTGCCGCTGAGCTTCCAAGGTCAACACTCTATTGTGGACCAGACCCCCCAAAAAGACTGAAAATTTCTAAAGAGACAGTGCGGTGAAACCATGACTCCTGTCACAGCCGGCTTTACAGAAAGGACATAAACCTTTACCCTTGTTGTCTAGCCACCAGTTTTGTCACAAAAAAGTTGATAAACACTGTGTGCTGCTTATATACTGTTGTGTCAACCAACCTTCCAATTATTTCTACCAAGTAATCATACCACTTTCATATCCTTGGCCCAAGAAATTATTTTGCTCCTCTGGACCGAGATCTAATTCTGTGAGAGGAGACTGTAGATCTAGAATTTTCATCTAAATTTCTATAATTTTAGAGCTATATAATGATTAAGAGTCTTAACCACTGATATTTAACTCTTATAATGACTTTCAACACATAATTGATTTACTTCTGTCTCCTAATAAAGGCCAACTAGAAATGGGGTTTAAAATAGACTACAATCAAGAAAACTAGACTAAAAAGTTGATAGAAGTGATTCCCCTTCTTTCTCTTATCAATGAAATCAGTGCAACAACATTAAAAAAAAAATTTTAGCTCTTGGAAGAGCAAGAAAAATTCCAATTTCTATGAACAGGTATGACCTGTTTGCGGGTAGTGTGTTAGGTAAACCGTACGCTAGGCTACCTCAGTTTTGTGTAAAATCTGTTAGGATATCTAAGCACTCACTCTGACATGAGGAAGTTGACGGACACTGTGTGCTGTTTTTCTGGATCGGCAGCCAGAGGATCAGGGGGGCAGCTGATGTGCTTGGAGCGCTGAGGAATAAAAGACAAACAAAAAAAAACAAAAAACTTTAAGTACTACAATGCTAGACAATTGAGCACAACAATGATGCCACCAGAGAAACGCCAAGAAAAATTCTGAAGGCTCAAAATGTCCCCTTCTTGTCTTCCCTGAATCAGGCGAATACAGAATTTTGCGTGCAACAGAGAGAGAGAGAAAGAAAGAGAGAGAGATAGAGAGAGAGTGTGAGAGAGAGAAAGTGAGAGTGAGAGAGTGAGAGAGAGAGAGAGAGAGAGAGAGAGAGAGAGAGAGAGAGAGAGAGAGGAGAGAGAGAGAGAGAGAAGAGAGAAGAAGAAGAAGAAGAGAGAGAGAGAGAGAGAGAGAGAGAGAGAGAGAGAGAGAGAGAGAGAGAGATGGGTGATTTTTGTCAACACAAATTTGATACCACCCTTATGGTTGGAACAGGAAGCCTATGCAGCAGGACTCACTGAAAAAATTCTGGGGCGAAAAAAAAACCTGATCAGACTTTAGCCTTGGGTATTCATAGTATTATTTTGATTAGAAATGTGAACATTCAATTAATTATCAGTGTTTTGGCTTTATGTCAAAAAGCCGCTATTCATGGTTGGAAGTGAACCATGTCTTATCGTATTATTACTCTGGAACAATAAAATCTCAAGTTTAAAATACCACCTGCGGGAATTCATGCATAATAATATATATATAAAAACTATGTGCCACCCCTCACAGGTTTCTTCCAGCGTGGCTCCAGAGGGACCGTCACACTCGGGTTTATCTTACTGAACTTGTTGAGGCTGGCGTCAATAAACTCCAGGTGAGGCTCCAGGGGCAAGTGGCCATAGGTGAAAAATCTGGGGAAAAACGAAAGTTATTAATACATTGGAAAAATAAATATTTTAAACATATCGTCTTATCAAAGAGATTCTTAGCGCTTATAAGCCAGTTAATAAATTTGGTCCCTTATATTTCCATTCCATTCTCATTGTCATGGTAGTGACTGTAACTCCAATTGCCTTATAGCTAAAGTTTTTGTAATTAAAAGATTACGATCAAATTAACATCCACAGCCATCTAGTTTTGAAGATTGCAAGTGGGATGAACTGGCAAAAGTGTTAGTGCCTTGTTCTCCCAAACAGAAGGTCACTGGTTCAAAACCTACCATCAGACATAAATTCATTTCTGTCTTACATCGCCTCATATTGCTTGTGTTGGTGTCAGCAATAATGTGACATATTAGGACAAGGATCATGATATTTTTTTTAGGTTTTCACTATACTCAGTGATGGCAAAAGGATCATTTTTTTTTTTATTGAACCTCTGACATAGAGGGGTATAGCACGTTGGGTAATAAAACATAACCCATACACAATAATAACAAGCCTTGCCTGAACCCTAACCTGCCAACTATATTTCCTACTGAAAATCCGAAAACTTAAGAAAACAATTGGTATCACAGTGTACTACCTGGCATTGCTGGGGTGGTAGTGTTTGGCGTGGAACATAACCCATTAACATTAACAATAATAACTGGCTTTGAGTGAACTTTGATCGGCCAACAATTTTTCCTACTGAAAATCATGTAAACTTAAAGAAAAACTGGCATCACAGTGTACTACCTGGCATTGCTGGGGTGGTAGTGCTTGGCGTGGAACATAACCCATTAACATTAACAATAATAACAAGCCTTGACTGAACCTTGATCGGCCAACAATTTTTTTTCACTTAAAATACTTAAATTTAAAGAAAATTGGCATCACTGCGTACTACCTGGCATTGCTGGGGTGGTAGTGCTTGGCGTGGAACATAACCCATTAACATTAACAATAATAATAAGCCTTGACTGAACCCTGATCTGCCAAGTATTTTTCCTACTGAAAATCCGCTAACTTAAGGAATATTGGCATCACTGTGTACTACCTGGCGTTGCTGGGGTGGTAGTGCTTGGCGTGGAACTCTCGCAGCTGCTCGTGAGTCAGGCTGGTGATGTGTGCCGGGTCTCCTCCAGACACAAAGCCATAGGTGTGGCTCGGGAGCAACTGGTTCAGGGCTTCCTGCATATACAGACTCTGCGGGTTGGACTGGGGCAAGAAAAAAACTAATGATGATGATAAGTATAATAATAATAATAATAATATTAATAATAATAATAATAATAAAAATAATAATAGTGAGGCTCCAGGGGCAAGTGGCCATAGGTGAAAAATCTGGGGAAAAACGAAAGTTATTAATACATTGGAAAAATAAATATTTTAAACATATCGTCTTATCAAAGAGAGTGATCTTAGGAGAGCAGTCTCTATAAGATCCCAGTTTAACTAAATTATGTGTCTCCCCTTTATCTGATTATCTGCCATTCCATAATTATCTCATGGCTGGATACATGGTAGTTGACTTGGTTTAACGTCCAACATTAGCACTATATAGGCTAGACACAGGGATTTTTAGAATAATTTTAAACAGTATTACGATCAAATTTTAACATTCACCATTCAGTCCAATGCCTTATAGTTTTGTAAAGCATTCTGCATAGTAGTGGGATGAACTGGCAAAAGTGTTAGTGCCTTGTTCTCCCAAACAGAAGGTCACTGGTTCAAAACCTACCATCAGACATAAATTCATTTCTGTCTTACATCGCCTCATATTGCTTGTGTTGGTGTCAGCAATAATGTGACATATTAGGACAAGGATC
This sequence comes from Elysia chlorotica, assembly GCA_003991915.1. Classification (NCBI taxonomy): domain Eukaryota; kingdom Metazoa; phylum Mollusca; class Gastropoda; family Plakobranchidae; genus Elysia; species Elysia chlorotica. Next base: position 244,075 of record RQTK01000106.1, on the reverse strand, counting down.
ATGATATTTTTTTTAGGTTTTCACTATACTCAGTGATGGCAAAAGGATCATTTTTTTTTTTTATTGAACCTCTGACATAGAGGGGTATAGCACGTTGGGTAATAAAACATAACCCATACACAATAATAACAATCCTTGACTGAATCTTAACCTGCCAACTATTTTTCCTACTGAAAATCCGAAAACTTAAGAAAACAATTGGTATCACAGTGTACTACCTGGCATTGCTGGGGTGGTAGTGCTTGGCGTGGAACATAACCCATTAACATTAACAATAATAACTGGCTTTGAGTGAACTTTGATCGGCCAACAATTTTTCCTACTGAAAATCTGTAAACTTAAAGAAAACTGGCATCACAGTGTCCTACCTGGCATTGCTGGGGTGGTAGTGCTTGGCGTGGAACATAACCCATTAACATTAACAATAATAACTGGCTTTGAGTGAACTTTGATCGGCCAACAATTTTTCCTACTGAAAATCTGTAAACTTAAAGAAAACTGGCATCACAGTGTCCTACCTGGCATTGCTGGGGTGGTAGTGCTTGGCGTGGAACATAACCCATTAACATTAACAATAATAACTGGCTTTGAGTGAACTTTGATCGGCCAACAATTTTTCCCCTAACCTGCCAACTATATTTCCTACTGAAAATCCGCTAACTTAAGGAATATTGGCATCACTGTGTACTACCTGGCATTGCTGGGGTGGTAGTGCTTGGCGTGGAACATAACCCATCAACATTAACAATAATAACTGGCTTTGAGTGAACTTTGATCGGCCAACAATTTTTCCTACTGAAAATCCGCTAACTTAAGGAATATTGGCATCACTGTGGTACTACCTGGCATTGCTGGGGTGGTAGTGTTTGGCGTGGAACATAACCCATTAACATTGGCAATAATAACAAGCCTTGACTGAACCCTAACCTGCCAACTATTTTTCCTAATGAAAATTGACAATAATAACAA
>RQTK01000106.1:230450-242920 GCA_003991915.1 Elysia chlorotica | reverse complement strand
CCCTAACCTGCCAACTATATTTCCTACTGAAAATCCGCTAACTTAAGGAATATTGGCATCACTGTGTACTACCTGGCATTGCTGGGGTGGTAGTGTTTGGCGTGGAACATAACCCATTAACATTAACAATAATAACAAGCCCGGACTGAACCTTGATCGGCCAACAATTTTTTTTCACTTAAAATACTTAAATTTAAAGAAAATTGGCATCACTGCGTACTACCTGGCATTGCTGGGGTGGTAGTGCTTGGCGTGGAACTCTCGCAGCTGCTCGTGAGTCAGGCTGGTGATGTGTGCCGGGTCTCCTCCAGACACAAAGCCATAGGTGTGGCTCGGGAGCAACTGGTTCAGGGCTTCCTGCATATACAGACTCTGCGGGTTGGACTGGGGAAAGAAAAAAACTAATGATAGTGCGGTGAAACCATGACTCCTGTCACAGCCGGCTTTACAGAAAGGACATAAACCTTTACCCTTGTTGTCTAGCCACCAGTTTTGTCACAAAAAAGTTGATAAACACTGTGTGCTGCTTATATACTGTTGTGTCAACCAACCTTCCAATTATTTCTACCAAGTAATCATACCACTTTCATATCCTTGGCCCAAGAAATTATTTTGCTCCTCTGGACCGAGATCTAATTCTGTGAGAGGAGACTGTAGATCTAGAATTTTCATCTAAATTTAATAATAATAATAATAATAATAATAATAATAATAATAATAATAATAATAATATTAATAATAATAATAATAATAATAATAATATTACATATGATTGTAGAGCATCATTTGCAATAACTTAGCTCATGTAAATCATTTAGTGGTCCTGCATATAAAAGCTCTGTGGGTTGTTGAACAAGGGAAGTATAGAATTAGAAGGACAGTGACAACAGCCTAAGATCATTACAAAAAAAATTCCAAGAAAAAGGCTTATAACTATTACATAGACAACTGAGTTTTCAATTTCATTGACTCGACAGAAGCTTGTTCAAGACTTATAGCATTCATAGACTCTAAGGGTTGAAATATGGAAAGACAATATCAAACATAAAACAACAGAAAAAGAACATGAACAAAAATACTTTGAAGTGTGTACATTAAAAACTAAGTTTTGTTTCCTGCGAAAGTAAAGAACTGTGGATTTGTTCTGAACATTTAAATGGAAAACAGGGTTAAAATAAATCAATGTATCCTTCCAAAAGGCAAATCTCATAACTACAGACAGATCTCTAGTGAAAATTGAAAGGTTGTTTTTTACAGATGGGACCTGTAATTATCATAACTCAATTTTTACCATGTGACGATTATCAGAAAAATCAAATGAAATTATACATTGCAGTGCACCAAACCAACTTTTTATTCTTAAACAAAAAATTATTATAAAGAAAAAAAAAATGATAATAGAGCATTTTTTGGTAAAGGAAATATTGAAGCTTGACGTGGAACCATGCTTTACTTACAAAAACGCCCTTCATCTCATTGTAGACAACTCCTTTGAATATGACTTGTGATGATGGATCTGTCAGGTCTGCTTGCTCCAGCCTCCAGCCTTCTTGGCTGCAACACAAAGAGAAAGAGAAAGAGAAAAATAGGCAGTTTTAAAACAGAAAATAATATCATTTTAATATCAGATATAATTATTATCAAAACTACTCGTCGTTTTCACTTTGTAAGAAAAGATATTTTACTGAAAATCATTCAAATTCTGCTGAAATAAACTAAAGTTTGTTATGTATAATGTCAACCTAAGGGACCTACGCAGGACTTACGCTTTTTCAAGAATGGTAAAGGCAAAAATCTGAGTGATGGAAAAAACTAGGGGCTATAGTTTACATTCATTTCATGGATTTAGTTTTTTTTGGTATCTAATGAAAAGAAAACCAACAGCTCTCTTTGACTCAGTCTGTTTTATACCAGCTCTAAGGAAATCAATGTGACCAGGTTTGGAAGGATGCTACTCTAGTGTAAAAAAAGCACATTCAAACGGTGTGCGTGTGTGAGTGTGGCACTGGAGCAAAGGTCCATATGTCGACAAGAGATAATTATGATCTAGGAATGAATAGGTGGTCAGAGATAATGTGGTTTCAGAACAAAGCCTTCTGGTTTTAATCATAAGGTCGTATACAGGTTTGACCTTTGCTCAGGCCACCTTGTCATACTGACTTGGTCTGTGTCAGTATAATGCGATTGGTCAAGTCCTGAATGTTCCATCCTTCCTTGAGAGCCTGAGAGACGTTTAACTAGGAGAGAGCTTAAATTTTTAACTAAATTACTTTAACATTTTCACATCCCATGATTAAAGCCTTATACCTTGTGTGCGCACTATTTTGGGGAATTTCCAACATTTTATAAAAAGTAAAAGTTTTGATTTTATTCTATCATTTCAGAATGGAACATATGTAAATCAATGCAAAAATATAAACATATTAATCGGCACAAAAAGTGTGTGCTGTGATGGGAAAAGTTTAACACCATGTCTTCTCTGGTATGAACATCCTTAGGCCTCACCAGAAATCAAGCTCTCTTATCAAAGGATGAAAAGCTGCATCCATGTAAACAGACATCAAGTTCTTAAAATCCTGTTCATTCTGGCTGGAGAATGGGTACATGGTCCAATCATAGGCTGCAAAACAAACACAAATGGACGAGATTGAGAAACCAAAATAATGTATTATATATTTATCTCAAATCATCATTGAAAAATGGTTTCCTCAACCTAATTTTCGTTAGACTGTAATTACTTGAAATTTTTTTTTTCAAATTGTCAAATGGATTTCATTTGTAGTCACACACAAAAAAAGAAGAAGAAATAAGTGTGCATGATAGAGTTCATTTAGTACAACCCTAAACCCCTATTTACATTGTAAAAATCTTATACTTATAGTAAAAAGACAAAAGAAAGCTTCACTCTAGTTTCAAAAGGCCACTTAACCTTTTTTACATAGCATGGTCCAAGGCATAATGATCCCTAGTGAAATCACTTTTATGGGGAATTTGTAAAAATGCAAAAAAAAAAGGTAAAAGCTTTGGTATCAATTATTAATTTTAAATGGAAGGTGTGTAGATAAATGGAAGAGCATGTAGTTAATGCACACAACAAGCATGCAACGTGATGGAAAGAGGTTAAGAAGTCTGCCCCGTAAAATGCTTTTTTCTCTATAGATTTTGGTTTTAAAACTCACTTTAGCAAAACAATACAAATACAAACAATTTTTTTTTCTGTTGATAATATATTTACATTTTTAATAATTACCTTTGTCTTGTCTGGGCCTTCCACATGATGTTATTTCACTCCCTTAGTCTCAAGCATGAGATTAATTAATTTTTTTCTTCAAAAGTTTGATAATATTTTTACACTACATTTAAATAGATTTAACGAGGACAATTACAAATCTGTCTCTCGGTTCCTTTTCTTTTCTTTTTTTTTATTTTACTGACGAGGAAATCAAAATATCAGCAATCGGCATACCTGTGAGAGCATTCATGAAGGTTGCCATAGATCGGCTGAGCATCTTGAAGAACGGATCTCGGACAGGGAACTTCTCTGATCCACAGAGGACGGTGTGCTCCAAGATGTGGGGTACACCCGTGCTGTCCATAGGGGTGGTGCGGAATGTGACACTGGAAACAGAAGTGAGAGGGGCAAAAGATGGGATCATAAATAGCCTTTGTGGTGAAAAAGATAATAAGATAATCATTATCAACACTGGGCGAGTTGTGAGTTGGTTGCTTAACAAACATCAATGTCAGCACTGTATGTCTTTTATTGCATGCCCCCCCCCCCCCCGACAAAAAGAGGATTATTATATTTATGAAGAAGAGCTAAGAGCTATTGACTATCACTGTTGAGTGCTATGGCATTTGATGCTAGTGATCATCATCTTCCATGACTTCACATCTTACAATCAGGATGGTCTCTTTCAAGTCATTGCCTCCTGGTTGTGGAATGCTAATAAAGAGAGATGAAGAGGGGCATGGTCACATACATCATACGACACTAACAGAAAAAAAAATACACAAAAAGAACACAATAACAAATTGGATTCCTCTGAAAAATATGTTCAGACACAATACTTCATGTTGACTAGAATAACCCACACTGTTTAGCATTGCTCAATCCTCTTGCTTAATGATCTAAACTGAACCTAACTAAAGTTCATGTCTTCTGACTTTGTTCCGTAACTCTTACGGAACTCAAACTGTAATCGCAGCATAGCTTCTTACATTTACATGAATATCAATATGCTTCATACTGATTGACTTAATGACTATTATGGAAAAAAATACCTGTACAGCAAAAAGGAAAAAAAGTTTACCTGAAAGTATTGTTTTCATCATCTCTTGCAGCGTGCAGGTGCTCTGCCCCTGTCTTGTCATGAGTTAGCATCACAGCTGTGACGAAAATGTCTGGTACTTCTTGCACCTATAAATTTACCGATATTAATAATATTTTGCTTTTAATTTAAACTCATTAGAAACTTGTGTTTGGAAGTTTGGCTAAATAGAGAACCATTGATAAAAAAAAGGAGTTGAACAAAGAAGATTTTAATTTTGTCACTACGCATGCAACCCTAAAAGACATTAGCCATGCCCATGGACTGTTAGGTCATAAATCGCTGTCTAGAAAGGCACTTACAAAAAAATGGAAGAGGACATGACATTGTTGTTGTAACACTATCAGATGTCCCTTATAGTGTTTTATGTGCTGCCAGTAAGTTTCAAGGTGAATAATATTCAAAAGATTTTGCATCACTACGTTGTATTGTATATAGACTCTAAATCATCAGAAACTTACTAACAATGAGTGATTGGTGAAATCTGAATAGAGGGACAAAACAAGGAAAAGAACAATTTATCTTTTTAGTTTTTAATTATTAGCTCCATTTATTTAAATCAAAATGTTTTGCTTAATCCTAGATTGCTTTGATTTAGATACATCTAAGATAAAATTTTTTTTTTTAAAAGTCATGCATTATAAGCTGAGTCGGAATTTTTTTAGGTTGAAATTACCCTTTTGACTGTGTATCCATGGAGCTTGTCTCCTGGTTTGAGAGCTCTCACTCTGTCTCTTGCCTCTTCGTTGAAACATCTTATGTTCCTACATTAACCAAAAAAAAAAAAAAAGGAAATCAGTTGCATTAATTACAGTCAGAATGTCCACCGTCAGCAGCAAGGCTATTCTGAGAAAGGAAGTCAAGATAATAAAACTTCTGACAATTTTATGTGTCGCCATACAGAAACATTGCTGGCATCTGTTTCAGCTAGTTGTTTTTTTTTAATGGCGCCAAACCCATCCAGGGTAATAATACATTTTGTTTTCAAGACTGTGTGGTTACGAATTAGGGACCCCCCCAGTTAAGAGATCATCGCTCTACGTCACATGCACCAAACCAAAGGTTGACTGCAGTGACCTGACAGGCGCCAATGATAACTATAATTCTACAGTGCCTTTAATTTATAAGCGTCTTATTTTTTTCTTATTAATGAAATGATGTGAGAAAATACTTTTCACTGTAATACAATTTGACACAGGCCTACTGAGCAATATGGATGCCCATAGTAGAGCAGCTGAATAATTTATTTCTCTTAACAAATGCTGGTTAAAAAAAAAAAAGTAAAATTACATGAATTAGACATAGATCTCTAGATCTAGATTCTAGATCTATGGCCTAGATCTAGATCTAATTGGTGTTTTTTAAAGACCGGGTTGAATGTAAAGCTGTATATTATGTGTTGTTTTTTTCAAATAAAACTATTCTGAATATGTGAATCTAGGTCTAGATCTAGCTTTTTGAGGTGCAATATGTTGTCCTTTTCGGCTTTATGATGTAACATCAGTTCAATCAATTAGATAAGACTCTTTTACGAGAGACGTCCCAGGCCCTACCTTGAAGGTGACCAAGTTAAAGCTTTCAGTAGTTTGGTTGAAGCAGCATTAGCTCTCCTGAGGAGGTGCATGTTTCTTGAATGTAACGCAGGCAAAGTTTGAAAGGTTTATCCGTTTTACGGTATATATAACCTAGACATATCTTTATCGACTCATAGATCATAAAGATTTGGTTATAACGGACAGGACTCTACAAATGAAACGACTCGACTTTCACTTTTTGATCACTCGGAGAGGGTTGCCTACTTTCGTTTTTTAGTTTAATAAGAAGTGACCACAAAATACTCTAGTTGTGGAAAAGAAGAAGAAGAAGAAGAAGAAGAAGAAGAAGAAGAAGAAGAAGAAGAAGAAGAAGAAGAAGAAGAAGAAGAAGAAGAAGAACAAAAACAACAACAACAACAACAACAACAACAACAACAACAACAACAACAACAACAACAACAACAACAACAACAACAACAACAACAACAACAAAAACAACAACAACAACAACAACAACAAAAACAACACCATCAACAAGAACAACAACAACAAACGCTACAAGGGTTTTTTTTTGTTTATCGATTGGAAATTACATAGAAAACAATTTTAATTTATGATTCTCGTTTTTAGGTTAAACCATAATTTCGTTTTTTGCACTCACGCTGGTCATTACGATTTAAAAATTAAAAACCATCCCGGCTATACAGCTCTTATAGGCCTAGGAAGTATCTGATAGTTCCAAAAGGGTGCCCGGTTTTCCCAGGTTAGAGCACCGTCTCTGAGTCTGTCTGGCGGCCGCCAGGTGGACTCTGAGTATCGTTAGTCGATGAGTCCGTGTGGCGTGCTACACCGGCTCTGTCTGGCGCGTGTGATTTTACCAACTGGTTGGATGGGAGTTATTGTACTTTTGTCAGCCATGTCGTGGGTATCCGTCCACCCTGGTCCCGATGCCGCAAAGAAACTTTATTAAAAATAACTTATTCTAGGAGCCATTAAAAATGGATGTTTTATAACCTAAGCTAAAGCTATTTTAGATAAACTAGATTCGCCCACAAGAGCCGTCGGACCCGTTGGACATCCACCACTACATTTTCTTTGTGAGAAGGTTGGTATAAAGCTGTATCTAACTGCTCATCATAGCTAAAGAACAAGAAGAAACGATTCAAACTATTATAAAAGCGTGCAGTTATATATTATATTCTTATACTGTAACGTGGATTGTTGGGGTGAAATATTGAAGAATAACTTTATTAACTATAAACACGTCTAGGGTATTGAACATGTTATAATGAAATCTCGACAGTAATTAAATCCACAGCTGCAATAACAATCTGTGATGGCAACACGACAGCTTCTAATAATAGTAACAAACGCGCTCGGACTCTCTGACTGACTGAATATTACTCACTCAACTCCTTCTCAACAACTCACCCGTACAAGCCTTTTATACCGATTTGTTGTAACCCAGAAGATTCGAGTTGTTCTCGATATTTCTAGAATATAGTAGAACAAACGAGACTACAAGGAACATTACTCCAGTTAACTAGAAGCATTAGATTGTAAACAAACCGACACTGAAAAACAAGTTGTTTACCAGATTGACAGATTTCTCGAATGTTCTTCACAACCAAGGCAGACAAAGTAGGAAAACAAACTAACAATGCATAGATTTAATCTAGAATGATCTTCACAACCGGGGCAGACAAGGTCAGAGAACAAACTAACAAGGCATAGACTAGATCTAGATCTAGATTTAGATCTATCTCCAGTCTTCTCGTCTTCTCTCTATCCATCTCTATCTCTCTCGTCCCCCGTTCCTCTCTCTTCCTCTATAGCTTTCTTCAAACAAACAACCACAAACTTGTCACATATACAGTCATATGCTTGGAAACCAAAATATACCGACATAATTTTTTACATGTGAAAAGGCGCTAACTTTTCGAAAGTAGTTGCGAAAAACTGTTATGCATGAAGATAAACACCCCAAAAAGTGTTAAATTATATCCGAGAGACAATAAGATGGTTTACGATATATATTTACTTATAAAAGAAAGATTAAAAAAAAAACCCACTACCCTGGTACGTACCGGTTTACACGAAGAAAAAACAAACAGGGGGTGCAACTTACAACTCTGACCCTCCACCATGTGGGTACTCTCAGGATCGCCGACCCATCACACCACATTGACGAGGTGCCTAACGCCTGTACCTCTGAGGACTTTGCACTTATCACACAACTTCAGACAAAACTTCCCTGCCAGCTGTCGATCACCAATGTGAGCCGGTGTTTTATGGGAGGAACCGCATCAGTACCCAAGTCATAAGTTACGATGAGACGCATATCGTAATAGGATGCGGACCTTGGCCGTTTTACGGGCCTTAACACCGTTAGGGATCAGAACCAGTTGAAGGCGAACTTGCGTTGCCCAGCGACCTTGAACTAACTTGAGTTTTATAAGTACCCCGCTCAAACATATAATCTTACTCAACGCTGTGAATGATACTATCCTTTAGTTTTTAAAATTAAATTGCTACAGGTCAGGAATACTGGAGTCGCTGTTACATTGATTCTTACTAGTTAATTCTTATTTAATAAAACGTTCTTCAAAATATAATGCAAAACATATTTTTCTTTTTGAATAAAAAAAAATTGAAATTTAGCAAGTTACCTTTTAAGAGAGAGAGAGATTTGTAACTCTAGAGACTGGATGATTGAATCAAATAGTTTCCCTTTTGCTTACATTATTCAACTACCATACCTGGACTCATGCCTCAGTCCGTCTAGGTCGAATTGGATATTCTGTCTCAGTTGATCTTAGCATTATAAGTCTAATTGTACAGTGTTATATTGGAGTTGCTTATAGGTTGCTGTTGTATTTTTTAGCTGAGACCATTCAAATTTCACATGGAACCATAAAAAAACGCACGTGCATCTAGGTGTTTAGATTACGAAGTAGGGCAAAAAAAAGGGCGTTCATTGTCTTGTGTTGTGTTTGTGTACACCCTATATTATTGTGTAACTTTGTTCTCTCTGCTCTTTTTTGTGAAACTTAAAAAAAAAAACAAACACAAAAAACAAAACAAACAAAAAACAACAAAACAAAACAACAACAAAACAACTAGAGATGGATATTTGAATTCACAAGGGCCCTAAAGGACCAAGAAGATAGAGATTGGAGAACATCTGGGAATTTGGCCAGTGCACTTTTAAGCTTGCGAGGTGAACACGAGAAACGATGATGGAAACAGATGAAGGCGTAAAAATGAAAGGCGTATAATATTATATGTTGGTAAAAGGTGATTTAATCGTGGAGCATTGATATATGTAGGTCTCAAATCAAATATAAGCTAGTTTGTTTTGCTATTATTGATTTATTTTTCATTTCTGGGTCTTGAAAGTTACTGTTCTTTTCATAGTTGTGCTTTGTTGTTTTTGTTGTTGTTGTTTTTTCTTGTTGTTGTTCCTATTGTTGTTGCTGCCGTCGTCGTTTTTGTTCTTATTGTTATTGGTGGTGGTTATGGTAGAAGTGGTTGTTGCGGTGGTGTATGCTCTCGTTTATATGTTGAGATGGGAAACATACTCTTACGATTGTCTAACTTCCAGCTTAAGACCGTGAGCAAATAGCCGAACAAATGTCTACATTGAATCATTTAAATTAGAATTATCCATTGAAAGAGCTAACTGCTCTTTGAACTAACATTCTTTAAAATGAAAGTTTGATCGCAAATTACGGAAAATTGGCATCACATAATGTTGACCACCCGCCGCGTAATGGAACACTTTTACTGCATCTGAAGTGGCTTTTGTTCTATAGCGCCAAAGTCCAATTCATAAGAAAAATACAAACCAATTTTAGTATGTTTTCCATTTCCTCGAAGACGAATGTTTAAAACATGTTTAAATACGTGTGTAGTATAGTGTTTAAGCAATTGATAGCTTTTAAATTTGAGGAAGTCATCAGAAACAGAAGGAAAAAAAAAAGATCGCTGATTGTTCTCCTGCTTTTGTTTACATAAAGCCTAGCTTGGCATACTGAAGACACCGTCATAGTCATGCTCGATTCAGTGCCGCTGCATCTACAAGTCCAATGTTCTAAAAGCACAAAGTGCAATCATGGTTCAGTCATTTTCACTAAAAGCCTACTTCTACCATTGTGGGAAAATTCCACATCTACTTATAAAGACAAGGCTAATAGAGTAAAAAGAGTAAACAAAGTTTTGCACACTAAAAAAATAATATTTCGACGAAATTCATGAAAATGTTTGAATAAGATAGTTGACTTTACTATTTCGATGCATGAGTGTAGGAGCGTCCCTAGCTTCAGGAGTAGGTGTAAAACCAATTACGACTTATCCTAAGAGTTAGGTGCATCTAAAGTTAGGTGAGCTTCATAGAACCGGGCCAATAACTGCATTTCCGTTTACCCTAAAGGTAGTTTTCGGGAAAAAAAATCAAAGCAGTACTAAAAAACAACAACACACGAAACAATAGAATTAAATAAAAAAAAAGAAGACCAGACCCATAGTTAGCAAACTAAATGATGCTAAAAAAAAATAATAAATTACACAACGTTAAAATGATTCAACTTTAATCTTTAAGGTTGAAAGGGAAAATGAAATAGACCTGAATCACCCAAAGATGTTCCCAAGAAAAACAATGCAGAATTTGAAACAAGAGGCGACCACACGGATTTCCCTGATAAACAAGTTAGAATGTTCTGTAATTCAAGCATGAACCTAGTTTTTTTCTGAAGTAACGAACATATCTCTTTTTTTTTGTCTCCTCATATTTAGGCATATGGTTATTTTTTATAGGATGCCGCTTATAAAAGGCTCGTTTTAGAACACCCAGATCCAGAATTCTCTAGATCTAGATCTAGATTCTACTTCTTCTGAAATTAAGGCACACAATGTTTTTATGTAGATCTAGATTAATATTTAGTTATTGGTATAGATGAAACAACTTTGAGGTTAAAACTTGTCTTCTAATTATTGGAGAAATGATTATTAATTTAACATTGAATGTCTCTATAACGAAACATTTCTGTTATAAGGTAAGTCTATAATGAAAGAAAAAAAGTCACTTCAAGATTGATAAGCATATAATTTATTTAGCTATTAATTCAGTTAAGAAAATATAATGTTGATATTGACACTAAGATGTCGATTGATTTAGCAAAAGAGCTTCAAAATTTTATGTAAATGATAGTTTATAAAATACTTAACAATTAGTATTTGTATTCGTATTAATTAAGATGCAAGAGGCATACATGCCCATGTCGCAAATGTTCAAACAATACAATCATATATGACAACAGTTTACTAACGCCTACACTATATGCTCATCATCTAGTGCCTTTCTGAACAGGTCTGTACTTTCAATGTCAATTATCTTGCTTTGGAGTTCGTTCCAGTTCGAGATAGTTCTTGGAAAGAAACTTGGATGGTAGTTTCTTGTTTGATATTTGATAATTGTTGTTCTTAGCACTAGATGATCTAAATGACTAAATACATTCAGCTCTTGTTCCGTCGATATCCTAAGTCGTATATATAATGTATACACATTTTTTAAACTCTAATCTAATTCAATTCATGAATTAATTTTTTATAGTCTGCTTTCAGGTATAAAGTAGATACATGCAACGAACATATTTTGTTGAATAGTAGTCATCTAAACCAAATAATGATTCATCCTCACTCGTCAACAGATAATGCTATCATTACCCCTAGTGCCATTATAATTAAAACTTGTCTTTTCACCTCTGTCGACCAACGGATGTGAAAAGCTGGTTGGTTGGTTGGTTGGGTTTTAACGTCCAACATCAGCAACTATAGGCTATATCGTGGACGGGCCCCAAGACGGACGTCTGACAATTTTATGTGCTGCCAAACACGAGACAGGGTGGGGATACCATGACTCCTGTCTCAGCCGGTCACATTATACTGACACCGACCCAACCAGTAGGATGTGAAAAGCAAGGTGCCATCAGAACTCATATCAGGAAAATTTGATCTACTATTGTGTGCCAGGTTTCAAAGCTAGGATTTTGCTTATATGGCACACAATAAATAAGGCGGTTTAATCCTTGGTAAAACTCCGTCTGAACATTGTTCAACCGCCTAAATTTCAATGAAAACTTAGAGTCAGCACCCTTCACGCTAGCTCCTTGTTTAAAAAGCACTGTTGGCTTTTTTTTTGGTGAAAGATGTAATTAAATCTATAGTCTCTGCTTATACTCTAAACAGGCGTCGTTATATTATCATTGACTAGGGGCAATGGTTATGACGTAAGCCCACAATTGTAAACCCATCGGGTTCGATCCCCGGTGTGGAGGATAAACTACCTGGGCTCTATGTGTATATATACACAGAATGGGTAGCTTCTAAGTCTCTTGAATCAGGACGAAAGCAAAGTGTTGCGAGGAATAGATGACAACCTACATTACAAATGTCGTTGGTCTCGAGCAAACAAGACCATAACTGTTTTTTTAATCAACATCATCATCATCATCATCATCATCATCATCATCATCATCATCATCATCATCATCATCATCATCATCATCATCATCATCATCATCATCATCATCATCATCATNATTAT
>RQTK01000106.1:205852-230439 GCA_003991915.1 Elysia chlorotica | reverse complement strand
TCATCATCATCATCATCATCATCATCATCATCATCATCATCATCATCATCATCATCATCATCATAATCATCATTGTTTACCTTCTTCAAGACATATTTCTCGTAAAATAATTGCATAATTTAACATAATTCGACTTTTTCATTTCACGCAGCCCTGCAACCCAATGCCTACAAAAAAAGAAAAACGAAACTTGAACAAGGAAAATAGCTAACTTAGCTATTAAATTTGGCAACGTCAGTTCCACAATCATTCAAACCCCATGGCAGAAGCGGTGTGCATTTTCAAAGTGAATAGGATGTTTAGCAGCGTCGCTGCAAGCGGCTGCATTCTTTTGGGTACCATTTTCATCTTGGTTTCCGTTCGTTCAATGAGCTGGTCTCAAAGCAAGACATCACAGTCCTCCAAGGGTCTCTGGCAGTTCAGTTCCAACGATCGGAACTTTTATTATGAGGACTATGCTAAATTACCAGGTGAGTCGTTCTTTATATGCGTGAAGAGGTGTGTGTCTTTAAATAAGAATTATGTATGTTTGGCAGTGTACAATTTCAACAATTTTACTTGTGAACGTAAAACGCTCTTTTTTATTTATTTATTTATTATTATTATTATTATTATTATTATTATTATTATTATTATTATTATTATTATTATTATTATCATCACTGTTGTTATGTCACACATGTAGAACTGGTGTATTTATGTATGTATGACCAAGAAAAATGTCCCTATGGGATAGTAAAGGAGTATCTTATCTATGTAAAGCGCTTTGAGCCGGCTATGCTGGGATAAAGCGCTCTTATTTACTTATCTTCTTTATCTATTATACTTCACTTTTTACACAGATGGTCACCACGCGGCGCAGATCATAACTTCAATGTCCATCGGGCTGGGCTGCCTGGCCATATTCATCTTTCCCTTCCACATAATCGTGTCCGTCATGGGCCGGCCCGTGAGTAGGCGCGTCCACCACTACTTGGGGCTACTGGTCTTTACAATCACGACAATAGGCTGTGAGTGGCTTAACAGTGTTGTGTTTGTTTGTTAAACAATGAGATCTTCATCACCATTATCATCATCATCATCATCATCATCATCATCATCATCATCATCATCATCATCATCATCATCATCATCATCATCATCATCATCATCATCATCATCATCATCATCATCATCATCATCATCATCATCATCATCATCATCATCATCTCATCATCATCATCTCATCATCTATCATCATCATCTTCAATGACATGTTTGTTGCTTAACTCTTAGTACCAGGACTATATAGGTTGTATTGTAGAAGGGATCCAAGGGTTACTTCTGACAATTTTACGTGCCGCCATACACGAGACAGGGCAGGGAGACCTGGATTTCGTTCTCAGCCGATCACATTATACCGACACCGACTAAAACCAGTAGGGGGCGAAATTGGACGAATACATTTTTGACCGATCGTAATATTCGAACCGCGGACATTCCGATCTAGACACCCACGCTCTACCACTTGAGCCATTTCGCCCCCAAAAGAGTACTGTAATATCTGGACGGGCTATCTCCCTATCTATCTCTTTATCTATCTATCTATCTATCTATCTATCTATCTATCTATCTATCTATCTATCTATCTATCTATCTATCTATCTATCTATCTATCTATCTATCTATCTATCTATCTATCTATCTATCTATCTATCTATCTATCTATCCATCTTTCTATCTATCTATCTATCTATCTATCTATTTATTTATCAGCTGCCAATCAACCAATACTATTCTCTTTCATAAGATATCTATCATAAGATATATATCATTTATTATTATAATTTTCGACAGTTCTTTTCTATTTCTATTTTGTCCTTGTCCTCAACCTCTTCCACTCCAGTTACTCATGGGGCCCGCCCACAACACAGCCTGTACTATTGTGCAGATGTTGAACGTTGATCAACCAATTCAATTAAACTTTTCCCCACTTTCTTTATCTTATTTATTCTCTTATTCCATCACCCTTGTGGACGGACCCCAAGACGGACGTCTGACAATCTTATGCGCTGCCACACTGGTCGGGGATACCATGACTTCGGTGTGAGACAGGAGTCATGATATCCACGCCCTCTCTCGTGTGTGGCAGCACATAAAATTGTCAGACGTCCGTCTTGGGGCCCGTCCACAATATAACCTATATTGTGCTGCTGTTGGACGTTAAACCAACCCAACCCAACCCCCTCTCCCACCCTTTTTTTTACTTCTTCCCTCCCCCCTTCCTCCCTCTTTCCTCCGTAGGGGGTTCCAGCGTCGCATCCATCATCATCTGGGGGTTCTTCGTCCACGACAGTGAAATGTACATCTTCGGCACCGGCTTCGTCATGTGCCTGGTGGGCGGCTTCTTCATGTTTCTCGGAGGGATGGAGGCGTACAACGCAACCAGAGACTACCCGCAAGCAGCCCCGCCCCGCCACTACCCCCCGCCAGCCATTGCAAAGCCCCGTCTCGCCCGTATTGAGTTGTAGACAAAAAAAATATAAAAATGATAGTTGCGGGCGTAGATCATGTGTTATGTGATAAGTCTATTGATGGAAGTTGTTGCGGGCATACGACTTGTAGAGATATATTTAGTGTGGGCATGGGATTTGTAGAATGTTGAAATAGTTTCAAGCATAGAACTTGCATAGATAATGTGGACTTGGAACTTGTAAAAATAATTTCGGGCTTAGAACATGTAGGAATAGCTGCAGTCATAGAACTTGCATAGATAATGTGGAGATGAAACTTGTAGAGATAATGTGGACATGGAACTTGTAGAGATAATGTAGACATAGAACTTGTAGAAATAGTTTCAGGCATAGAATATGAAGAAATTAATAGTTTCGGACATAGAACATGTAGAAATAGTTGCAATCATAGAACTTGCATAGATAATGTGGACATAGAACTTAGGCCTATAGAAATGGTTGTGGGCATAGAACTTGCATATATAATATGGACATGGAACTTTTAGAGATTATGTGGACATGGAACTTTTAGAGATAACGTGGACATAGAACTTTTAGAAATGGTTGTGGTCATAGAACTTGTAGAGAGAATGGGAACATAAAACTTTTAGAGATTTTAGACTCCTGTAGCAGACAGCGACGCGGAGCTTAGTTGTAGCCGTTAAACCCCCGTGACGTCATCTGCTTGGGGTTCCCCTGACCTAGTTTCACCCTACAAGTCGGTTCCACACGCAATTTGGCCTTCTACACGTCAACACTTTAAACGTGTTTTTATCCACAATAAAGATTTGATTAAAAAAAAACTAAAGTTATATTTGCGTTTTTTTATGTCTAATTCTAGCACATTAAAAGAAGATTGGCAGCCCTGAAAGCAAATTTGTTTCGATCGAAAAGTGGCTTCAGAATACATTTTCTTCAGCTGTCGCGTTTTCTTAAGGGTATGGATCCCGAGTATAGATCTAGTGATTTTATTAACCCTTTTTGTTTGATTTTTACTGTTACCGGCACCCCGTGTTATCGCATAAATATATAATAGGGATCTAAATCTAGATTTCATTAGATCTACATCCACATTGTTTAAACTTAAAATACAAAAATAACAAACGCTGGTAGTCGATCTGTGGGTTACGCTGCTCTAAATTCTTTTCAGCCGAGGAACGTCTTGTAGCTCGAGCCTCGTTTTCGATTTCCTACACGATTGAGGTACATGCCAGAGCTACAAGTACGGTTGCTTAGGGACTGTACAGACGAAGGATTTTTTCCATGCGTATGTCCTTGGAATTATTTCTGTTCAGACGGCGTGTACTTTTCGCAGAGTCAAATATACACAAGCAAACGCATGTGTAGTTTGCACTCTGTTTTTTAAGAGTGTTCAGACGTTGTGTATTTTCCGAGTGTATATTTTGATGCGATGCGCATCGACTGTCACGTGATCTTGTTTGTTTGACGGCATCGATCGAAATGGCGGCATACAATGAAGACCAGAAACCTAGATCTACGTCTACTAGCGAAGAAGAACAATGGAGTACCAGTGAAGAGGAAGATGCAATTGTTTTCTGCTCTTACAATCTCTCCCAGCAAAACGGAAAAAGAGCAAACAGAATTTTTTTAATAGCCTGGATTTTTTATATCATATAAAATTGGTCGTTCCTCCAGACATTATATAAAGGCTTCTGCAGTCGCCATTTATGTGTTTGTTTTGAAGACCGCGGATCACTAGGGTTCACGCATGCGCAGTGACCCCTTGATTGCATGTGTATATCAGAGTCAAACATACACATGCGAAACAGACTGGTGTGAACACTCTGGTTTGGTGCATGCCGAAAACAGAGTGAAAAATACACATGGTCTGAATGCTCTGGACGCTTGTGTATTTTTGACTCTGATACATGCAAATTGGCTGCGCAGAGTGGTGTGAACAGAAAATAAAATATACACATCGAAAATACACGCGGAAAACATACTGGTGTGTACACTCACTTATTAAACTCGCTAGTTGTGGGCATAAACTATGTAGAGAGAATGTCAGCATAGAGTCAGTTGAGTTGAGTTGGTTTAACGTCCAGCATCAGCACCATATAGGCTATAATTGTGGACGGACCCCAAAACTAACGTTTGACAATTTAATGAGCTGCCACACACGAGACAGGGCGGGGATGCCATGACTCCTGAGCATAGAACTTGTAGAGATAGTTGTGGGCATATAACTTGTAAAGATAGTTGCTTGTACGTCTATAGTTATAGATAGTTGGGGACATAGAAAATTAGCTATGCAATATTTCTATTGTCAGAGATAGTTGGGGACACAGATAATGTGATATATAATACGTCTATAGTTAGAGATAGTTGGGGACATATATAATGTGTTATGTAATACATCTATAGTTAGAGATAGTTGGGGACATAGATAATGTGTTATGTAATACGTCTATAGTTAGAGATAGTTGGGGACATAGATAATGTGTTATGTAATACGTCTATAGTCAGATATAGTTGGGGACATAGATAATGTGTTATGTAATAAGTCTAATTTGGACATAGTTGGGGACATAGATAATGTGTTATGTAATAAGTCTAATTTGGACATAGTTGGGGACATAGATAATGTGTTATGTGATACGTTTAATTTAGAGCTAGTTAGGAACATGGATAATGTGTTATGTAATACGTGTAATTTGGAGATAGTTGCGGGCGTAGAAAATGTTTTATGTAATACGTCTGTAGTCAGAGATAGTTAGGGACATAGAAAATGTGTTATGTAATACGTCTAATTTGGAGATAGTTGGGGACATAGATAATGTGTTATGTAATACGTCTAATTTGGAGATAGTTGGGGACATAGATAATGTGTTATGTAATAAGTCTAATTTGGAGATAGTTGGGGACATAGATAATGTGTTATGTAATAAGTCTAATTTGGACATAGTTAGGGACATAGATAATGTGTTATGTAATAAGTCTAATTTGGAGATAGTTGGGGACATAGATAATGTGTTATGTAATACGTATATAGTTAGAGATAGTTGGGGACATAGAAAATTAGCTATGTAATACGTCTATAGTTAGAGGGAGAGAGAGAGGAAAAAAGAGAAAGGAGAACAGTTGATAGAATGTCTGAACATCGGGCCTTGCTTTTATTTATATGGCGATTTGTATTTGTAAATTGTAGTTTTAAATTTCAATAGCGTTTGACAAAAATTACGACAAAAGGCGATAATGATGGTGATAATCATTAAAGTAATAATCACAATATTAATAATGATAATAATAATAATAATAATAATAATAATAATAATAATAATAATAATAATAATAATAATAATAATAATAAAAATAATGATCATAATAATTAAAATCACAATAAAAATATCATTAAATCAAGTATTATAAAATGATGTTACTTTATTGCTCAATTGATAATGGTCAACTCAAAAAGTGTTTTTTTTTTACTTTAAAAAGTACAAGTTAAAGAGAGATTTCTGAATATTTTTCAATTATTGATTTGCTGTTGTTGTTGTTGTTGTTGTTGTTGTTGTTGTTGTTATTGCTGTTGTGGTTGTTGTTATTGTTGTTATTGTTGTTGTTGTTTGATGTTGGCCATAGTTTTAACAGAAAAAAGCGTTTAAACCAGATAATAAGTGCATTTTTCGCAATAGCAGAAACTATTGAACAAACTTCATAAATTGACAAATGTATTTCACTATCAACAATAACTACAAAACTGGTAAGATATTGAAGCTGGAGTATTTCTAAATTGTAACAGAAACGATTTTAAATATGGAGGAATTTCAAATCGTTGTTTATATTAGTAGTCGTAACATACATGTACGACAAGTTTTTGCTAAGTTCTATAACTAAGGTACACAATCAAATTGCTTATTAAAGTGGTGCAGTGGGATTATAGAGAGTTGCACATGACTTTGAATACTGATATTTACATATATCAAGACTACAGCAATGATAATTATAATACACATTGATATAAGGGGAATACATATCCAAACAAAACGAAGGGCCTTTACTGTTTAACAAATGCAATTATAAAAGTAAAGAATGTATTCTGAAACATACTTAATGTTGTTCTTGTGTGGGCTAAGATAGTTGAGCCTCAGAGGTTGTAGCAGGCTTATAAACCTGAGGTCTTAATCCTCTTTTTGTTGCTCTCAAAAATGCAATGAAAAATTATGTCGTAAATCCCTTCTATACATTCGTGGAGGTTATCGTTGCTATTGATGTTTGTTTGTTTTTGGTTTTCTAGTTGTAAAAAAAAAAAAAAGAAATAATGGGATTTTACACTGTTATTTCGTTTTATTGACTTGTAAATACTATAAGGCTTATATTATTTAGTTGGATGTATTAGATATTCAGCTGATTATTTTAATCGATGCTTACCGTGGAACAATTAGACAATCTACAACAATACAAATATCTTGGATTTATAAACGATGACAAATTGAGTTGGCGTGAATATGTGGCGGCTCTATGTAAAAGTTAAATCAAAGAAAAGTATTTGTTTGTGTAAGTTGGGGTCCTTAAAAATGAATAAAATTATACATATTCGTTTCTATCTCTCTATGGCCCTAACAAAGAAAAACGCTTAAAGAAGGCTGAACGATTTAACATAACAGCCAAAGTCACCAAAATAAACGAATATTTGTATATATAACCAAAGTGAGCAATATCATTGAAAGATTAAGCACAGTTAGAGCAGTTAACATTCTTAGCTTAGTAGCCTTGTAGGCTGAACAAACAATACTCAGTAAATATTCTGTCCTGATTATGAAAATAAATAGATCGCTTTAATCCTTGCTATGCCAACAAATGTTCTCTACATTCAATTGGGGTGACTTTGCCTGTCATTTAGGGCAGCAGAGTTTGACAGTTATCAAGTCACCAAAGTGATCGTAGTAAACTTATTCTAGCGTAATAAGGGTAACAGTAATCGTTTTCTAAAAAATCTAACCATAACTATTTCAGATTGTTACTGGAAAAGAAGTTTAACTTTTCAGCCTACTCTGCTTTCACTGCAATAACTACAATGATCCAACTGTACCTACTATTTTAATGGCATAATTCACTTGGAATCTAATAGAAATTTTTTTCTACTGCGGTGACTTGGCCTTTTGTTTGAGATAGGCTCGGCTGACATCCATCCAGGTGTAGCAGTCGATGTAACCCAATTATGCGGAAGTAACCATGTCTCTAGTGTCTGTTAGACTCTGTAGTAACAGTTACACTAATGTTATGTTCTTTTTCTTATCTTTTAACTATAATTATGAAAAATGTATCGCTTGCAGGTGCGATCTATATTGCTAGCAATGTAACGCGTTGAAATCTCGCTTCCATTATGCAGAAGCAACCATGTCTTCTGTATCTGGTAGCCTCCATTATAAGAGTTACACTAAATTTATGTTTTTTAAATCTTTTATCTAATATGAAAAATGTATCGCTTGCAGATGCGATCTATATTGCTAGCAATGTAACGCGTTGAAATCTCGCTTTCATTCAATAATCAGAAAACTTAACCCAAACAGACAAGACGTCAGCTTCTCTTCCAAGGGGGTATCCATAAGTGCCTGAGAAAAAAAAGAAAACACCACTGAAGAAGAATTTAAAGGGTGGAAGCTATTGTCAATTATCAATAGGCATTTGAACATAGTTTCAGCACAAAGATCAAACTTCGTTTAGAATAATCGATGTATTATCATCTCTATTGATTGATGACAGTGACAAGAGACATACAAAGAAAGAAAGAAAAAAGAAAGAGATAGATATGCGAATAGATTGGAAGACAGCCATAGAGAATGAAAATAAAGAAACGCTAAGATCGATAAAGTCAATAATATACAGTGCATCAGGTAGATAAAAACAGATTTTGTTGTAGTGGGTTTCCTTTATGTATTGAAATCCACACCATCTGTTTTCAAGTTTTAAAATTCATAATCCCACCGTATGAGACTGTTCCATTCTTAATGCAAATCCACTTAAATAAAGTAAAATGCTGTTGCTTAGCGTCCATCCTCAGCACTGTATAGACTATATTGTGGACAGGTCCCAAGACTAACGTCTGACAAGTTTACGTGCTGCCACACAGAGACTGTGCGGCATACCGTGACTCTGTCTAAGCTGATCGCATTAAACTGACACCGATCTAACCAGTAAATCCACTTAGGTAAGTGTAGTCTGTGTATAATTCTATTAATTGTCATTGTGGTGTCTCACTATTATTGTAATGTAATTTCTTTTGAAGATGTCACATTCAACATTATATATTTTCGATGTAACACACATTGACTGAATAAATTTGAATTTGAATTTGAATTTGAATTTGAATTTGATATTGCGGAGCGTCTTTAACCAGGAGGAAACGCTCACATTGGGCTACTTATTCCCAAATCCTTATAATAATGACGAGCTAATATTTCTTTACGCTATTTTACAACTAGTGCTGAAAACATCTTTTTGACTATATAAAGTAGCCAAAGCACAACTCTTGAAAGACTGCTTCTATCCAGTTTGATTTATTAATGTTTTCATTTTATTTTAAACTGCGAAACTAATTCAAGAAGCCTGTTTGGTACTATGTAAAACTTTGAAGTAGTCTGTGTGTATGGACGCTATACATTTTTATATCTTACTTTTTGGCTTGTCATATAGGCCTAGGTGAAATCTTAAAGTGATTTTTAATTAAGGCAACTGATTTTCACTGTGGGGCAGTTAATTATCTAATGATAATCTTTCAAATGAGAATGTTTCAAATAACTGTTAAATTTACTAGCAAAAAAAAAATAAATAAATTTTCATATTATTTAAAATTTACGAACCTAAGGGAAAAAAAACCCATGCGTAACTGAGTCACAATACAGTAAAAAAAAAAATCTAAAATGACGTCGTGCGTGCATCAGTTTCAAAGTTTGAGAACGAAACGAAAAGCATTTTCGAGCATGTTAGATCGTTAAAACATTTCTTTAATTTGGCTTGTGAGTTACGTCCTTCGACTTAACGACATGGAGTTGAGTTGGTTTAACGTCCAACATCAGCACTATATAGGGGGGCGCGGTGGCCCAGGGGTAGAACATCGGCTTCCGACGCAAAATGTCCCGAGTTCGAATCCTGGCTGTAGCGTTCCCTACTGGTTTGGTCGGTGTCATTATAATGTGACCGGCTGAGACAGGAGTCATGTCTCGTGTGTGGCAGCATATAAAATTGTCAGACGCCCGTCTTAGGGCCCGTCCACAATATAGCCTATATAGTGCTGCTGTTGGACGTTAAACCAACCCAACCAACCAAGCACTATATAGAACTTAACGACATAATAAAGACTGTATAATTTTCATGTCAACATCTAAACTGCCAAGGACTGTATCTCACCTCTTTCCAAACCTAGAGATGCCCGACCATCCACCGGTGAGTAAAGAAACACAGGAAAAGTCGAGACGTCCATTGTACTCTGTAAGACTGTATAATTTTATGTCAAAATCTAAACTGCCAAGGACTGTTAGTATCTCACCTCTTTTCAAACCTAGAGATGCGCGACCGTCGACCGGCGAGTAAAGAAACACAGGAAAAGTCGAGATTTACATTGTACTCTGTAAGACTGTATAATTTTATAAACACAGGAAAAGTCGAGACGTACATTGTACTCTGTAAGACTGTATAATTTTATAAACACAGGAAAAGTCGAGACGTACATTGTACTCTGTAAGACTGTATAATTTTTATGTCAAAATCTAAACTGCCAAGAACTGTATCTCACCTCTTTCCAAACCTAGAGATGCCCTACCGTCCTCAGGGGAGTAAAGAAACACAGGAAAAGTCGAGACGTACATTGTACTCTGTAAGACTGTATAATTTTTATGTCAACATCTAAACTGCCAATGCAGGAACACCCCAACCATGTCCAAAATGATGCTTATCATGCACTGACAAGAGCTGAACAAGTGGTCATTTTTAGGCTCAGAACAGGACACAACCGCCTGAATCACCACCTCTACACAAAGCTCTATATTGGAACATCAGACCAGTGCACATGCCAAACTGGAGGTCAAACAGTCATCCATGTCCTACAACACTGCCCCATGTATGAAAACCTAAGAAACCTGATGTGGCCACAGGACACACCAATGGCACAGAAGCTGTATGGAAGCCTGGAGGACCTACGGCGCACAGCAACATTCATGTCAGAGACTGGGCTGTCCATTTGAGTGAACGCAAAGAAGAAGAAGAAACTGCCAAGGACTGTATCTCACCTCTTTCCAAACCTAGAGATGCCCGACCATCCACCGGCGAGTAAAGAAACACAGGAAAAGTCGAGACGTCCAGCGGTTCCCAGCAGCAGGTTGTGCAGATATCGTAGTTCTTGTCGATGGTAAACGTGTAGAAAGATTCCCATTTACAATAAGTCCACGTTTCATGGATTCGAAACCGTCGGCAGCTCTTGTTCTGACAACCGCTTCAAGGAGGTAGAAGGAAACAAGGCAATGTTTTTGTGTTTTTTTTAATGGAAAAAAAATGAAAACAAAAACAAACTGTAAATAACTTATACATAACACACACACACACACACACCAACAACAACAATGACGAAAGAAATTTTTATATTATACAAAATAGTATTAACACATTAAAGAAATCAATACAATCTACAATGCTTGCGGCCAAGTCCCCGTTTCCCTGTTTTGCGGTCCCATCGCCGAATAGGTTTTCATTCAGAACCTAGGAGATTTTAAACTAGGACAGAGTTTAGTTTTCTGTGCCTAAATATTACATTTTTCATCTAAAAAAACCTAAACCATATAAAATGGCTGCAATTTAATAATATGCGAATTTAAGATTCTAATTGAATCTTCACCGATGCATCCCTATTGAAACAAAAGAACAAAAAAAAATAAGCTGTTCTCTATAGAGGGAGGGAGAGAATTCTCTCCCTCTCTCTGGGTTTAACGTCTCCTAGGTTCCCCTGGGGGATCCTATACGGCGAAATAATAAGTTGTGACCACGGAGTACTTAATATAGTAAGCTATGGCTGTGACTCAATTGAAGAATCCTAGCCTACTTTTAAAAACACTGGATTTGTCTTCTGGTACCTCGCTATGGCATTGAATTCGTAATTTACCTTTGTAACACGGACTGCAAAAAAAAAGCATAATAGTCCCAATACAAATATCTGACATTTTTCTATACTGTTATTCAGAGGCAGAGTAGAGAGGCCTGGATGTCTGTCTCTACCGGTAATCGCATTTTGTCCGATCGCCTAGCTTAATTATGTGTGAAAATATCTTGTTATTGTATGAAGGAATGTTTTTGTTTTGTTTTGTAAAAACATGACATGTGTTATTAACTATGTTATATTCTTTTTTTTTTTAAAGGGGCAACTTATTATTATTATTCTTTTTATTAACTGCTATAGATCAGAGAAATCAAGCAAGCGCAAGGCATAAAAACAAAACAAAAAAGCAACAAAACCAATAAAATCATCAATAGCAACCAGAACAACAACAACAACAACAACAACAACAACAACAACAACAACAACAACAACAACAACAACAACAACAACAATGACAACCACAAAAAACAACAGCGCAGGGCGTCTGTAAAACGTACAATCCTCTAAAAAATGAGTGGGCAGGAGAAATGGGTCGGGGCGTTGGTCTCACAATCAGGAGATTTTTGGTTCTAAACCCATGAAAGGTTAAAAATTCATTTGCCAAATTTGTCCTCAAATTGTTGGATGGGTGTCAGTATAATGTGAACGGCTGAGACAGGAGTCTTGGTATCTCCGCACTGTTTCTGTGTGACACCTACATATATCTGTCAGATGTTAGTCTTGGGACCGGTCTACAATATAGTTACCCGCTTATCATGACTGGCTCCAGTTTAGCGTCTGTGGCCAGCTCTGACCAGGACGAGTCCAGTATTCGACTCTGGGAGAACCAGGACATGCGGTCAGTGCCCTGACCGTCAAACAAGATGCGGACCACTTCCACGTCATCCTTGACCAGAGAGAAATACACCTGGGAAGACAGACCGTCGTTTTAGTTCGCGCTAAAGTGTTAGCAGCATATTATATCATGAATAAAGAAATGGCTAAAAACAAAGCAGTAATGTTTCAAGAGAACTCTGTTAATATGTCATACAATAATATAACACACGTTGTTTGGTTTTGGACATATGAAATAACTTATCCACACTTTTCTTAATCTTCCAAACATAGCAACAAGAAAAGCGTGATAAACTGTTTAGGTTGGTGTCACTTTGGTGTGATTCACTGAGATAAAAAGTTTTATTATCTCCTTTATAATTCTGTAAGGCAGCATGTAAAACTATCACACGTTAGTCTGTTGACTCGTCCACAATATAAGCGATTTGCGATATATGGGTTTTTTAGAGAGCAACAAACGTAATGAAACTTAAACACGTTTATTACTTATGAGACAAATCGGGTGGTAATCAGTTATTTCCTAGCGTCTAGCGTCTATCGTCAGCACTATGTAGGTCATATTGTGGACGTGTCCCAAGAATAACGTTTGACAAGTTTACGTCTTGCCACACAGAGACAGTGCGAGGATACCATGACTCAGTATCAGCCGGTTATAATAATATTATTTAACAGTCGGGTGGTATTACCTCTTTAATGTTGACCCAGTTGTCCAGAACTCGACTCCGGAAATGTCGGTCACAATTGTCGTAGAGAGACAACCCAAGGCAGGCCGCCGGAAAGTCGCTCGGATAAGGGTTGTCATCCTGGTGGGCGGAATCGATCCACGTTTCATACGTAGAGACCCCGATCCGACTCTGGGACCGGAAAACTAGAGTCCAAGTTCCGATCTCGATCCAGGCTGAAATTCAGAGAGATTTAATCGTAAATTTATATATGATTATATTATGATAAAATACTTTAAAGCAAACTCTTTCTGCTTTAAAACATTTCTACTATGAATTGGGAGAATTTTAGGTAATCCATGTACATGTACAATGTCAAACGAAAACTATGTAAAAGTACTACACTACATTGCTTGAAAGATCGTTCACATGCTCGTTATCCATAGGCCTGAAAGAGGCATACGTTTAGAAAACAAACCATTATTGATCAAATCAATGTAGCGACTGAGGAAATCAGACATTCTCACCCATCGGAAGGGTCTTAGGGACAAGTCCCAAGTTCAAGATCTGACAATTTTACGTTTTCCACATAGAAACAGTTCGGGAAGACACGGTCGGCACTTGTCTTAGCCTGTCACGTTATACTGACATCGAACGCAACGACGCCGGGGCACAGTTGTTTTATTATGCAGAAATAAAGATAGTGAAAGATGTAGACACAAACTGAGCAGGATAAAAACTAAAAATAACTTTTCAGTTAACACATGCAAAGTAATTGTGAAGTTGGCTAGTCATATTTATTAGCAACTTTTTTGGTGAATATAAAGACTTTCTATTAAAAATGTTATCCCAATCTGTGTAGACACAAACTGAGCCGACAGCTTGCACACATGCAAAGTCATTGTATATTTGGCTAGTTACATTTATTTAGCAAGCAGTATTCTGGGTAAATTTTAATGAATTTTTTCAAAAAGAGTTATCTCTCCCGTCAACTTAATCTGATTTTCGTCAAGACCAATTCGGGTTAAAGTCTTGCTTCATGACAGGGGGGCGCGGTGGTCCAGGGGTAGAACATCGGCTTCCGACGCAAAAGGTCCCGAGTTCGAATCCTGGCTGTTGCGTTCCCTACTGGTTGGGTCGGTGTCAGTATAATATGACCAGCTGAGACAGGAGTCATGGTATCCCCGCTCTGTCCCGTGTGTGGCAGCACATAAAATTGTCATACGTCCGTCTTGGGGCCCGTCCACAATATAGTCTAGTGCTGCTGTTGGACTTTAAACCAACCCAACAACAGCTTCATGGCAATATTAAACATGAAAGCATCTTCACTGCCCCTGACACCGTCTTTAAATTCCTGGTTTGGGCCTGCGTCAGTATTACGGCTAAGACAGAAGTCCTGGTATCCTTGCTCAATCTATGTCTCGCAGCACGTAAAAAATTAGGACCTAAATATAGGGAACCGTCATTACAGCTTATTTGCTGCATTTAAACATTAGGAACAAAAAGAAAACGAAACAAAAGAACTGAACTCACAGGACCAATTTGGATCTGCCGTCAGATCGTCTATAACGTTGAAACCACTTGTCTTCTTGAACGTTTCACAAACGTTGTGCACTGTGCTGTAGTGGTAGAGGTCGCAGTTGATATTGCGTCTACAGTAGGCAGCACAGATAATATTGGACATTCCTGTAAAGTACGGAGTCAATGAGAAGTATATTAATTTCATGTAGAGCCGTTAACAAAGAGTTCATTGCAATCAACGTGCGAGTAAGCAAACTGACAGCTTTTCTTGGCTCGTAGATACAACACCGCCGTGGTAGTTTACAAATCGTTCTTGGCCTTCTTACTCGAACCAATACACCAAACTAATCAAACATAATTAAAATGTGTTCATATTGCAAGGATGTATACATGTAACCCAATCCGATCTGAGGCGGGCGAGCTGGTTCATGTGGTAGA
The DNA here is from genome assembly GCA_003991915.1 of Elysia chlorotica. NCBI lineage: Eukaryota > Metazoa > Mollusca > Gastropoda > Plakobranchidae > Elysia > Elysia chlorotica. The sequence goes on along the minus strand of RQTK01000106.1, from coordinate 215,383 downwards.
ACCTTGGTTTCGTGATTGGAAAGTCCGCGGTTCGATTCCCAGAATCGTTCAAATATGTATTTATCCAGTTTCGTCGCCTACTGGTTGGTTCGGTGTCAGTTTAATGTGACGACCCTTTCTCGTGTGTGGCACCACTTAAATTTTTCAGACGTCAGTCTTGGGGTATGTCCACAAAAAGCCTTCGTAATGCTAACGTTGGACGCTAAACAACAGCACTCGCATACAAGTGAACCCAACACACAAAACCAATCAGAATAAAATAATGTAAACGTGTTCATATTGCACATATGTATGAATGATTGTGTGTGTGTGTGTGTATATATATATACATATACATATATATAATATATTACCGCACCTGATCTGGACATCGAAGACAGGTGGTCAGCGGCGGACACCACCTTTCGACCGCTCGTCCCTCTGAACTTGGTTTGGCGACACTGGTCGTTGCACTCTAGGAAAGCCATAGCGGCGCGCAGTAGCAGTAGTAGAAGGCAGTATCGGAACACTGTATAGCCAGGCATCTTACTGGGCTTTTTTAAACCATTGCAGAATCTACAGTTACACTAAGAAAAGTATGAGGGCTATCCCTTAAAATATTACTGGATCTTTTGAATTAGAACGACTGAAAGGGCTATTCTTTAAAATAGTGCTGGATCTTTATTTGAATTAGAAAAAGTGAAATGGCTATCCTTTAAAACATTGCTGGATCTGTTTTTGAAATACACAGAGTGAAAGGGCTATCCTTTAAAACATTGCTGGATCTTTATTTGAATTAGAAAGATTGCACGGCCTATCCTTTAAAACATTGCTGGATCTTTATTTGAATTAGAAAAACTGAAAGGACTATCCTTTAAAAATTGCTTGATCTTTATTTGAATTAGAAAGACTGGAAGGACTATCCTTCAAAACATTGCTGGATCTTTATTTGAATTAGAAATAGTGAACGGGCTATCCTTTAAAACGTTGAAGAATCTACAGTTAGACTAAGAAAAGTATGAGGGCTATCCCTTAAAAAATTGCTGGATCTTTATTTGAATTAGAAAAAGTGAACGGGCTAACCTTTAAAACATTGCTGGATCTTTATTTGAATTAGTAAGAGTATATGGGTTATCCTTTAAAATATTGCTGGATCTTTATTTGAATTAGAAATAGTGAACGGGCTATCCCTTAAAATATTGCAGAATCTACAACTAGACTAAGAAAAGTATGAGGGCTACGCTTATAAACATTGCTGGATCTTTTTTTTAATTAGAAAAACTGAAAGGGCTATCCCTTAAAACATTGCTGGATCTTTATTTGAATTAGAAAGAGTGTACGGGCTATCCTTTAAAATATTGCTACGTCTTTATTTGAATTACAAAAAGTGAAAGGGCTATCTTTTAAAACATTTCTGGATTTTTATTTGAATTAGAAAAATTGAACGGGTTATCTTTTTAAACCATTGCAGAATCTACACTTAGAGTAGGGAAGTAGAAGGAATATCTCTTTTAACCATTGCAGGATCTTCACTTAGAGATGGTAAAAGTAACAGAGCGATCCTGTAATAGACTATCAATTTTAGGTTATTGATTGCAATAGTCTACCAGAACAGTCCGTTATTTGTATTGATGCTATAGAGGGGGGGGGTATAATATTTAATCTGGTAACATTTTCTGCATTTGGAGGATGGAAAATACATGAATAAAGAATGGGAAACAATTTATTGTTAGAAATAAATCTTGAACCAAAACTTTACAACATGTCGTGCACTGTAACATTTCACGTTAATATTTTACATTAAAAAAGAATCTTGCAGTAATTGTGACTGGCGTTGTGAAACTTTACATTCATGCAATAAATAAAACAGTTAATTCAAATTAGCGGTAATCGTATTGTCACAAGTAATTTTAATCACAAATACCAAAGGCTCCACAGAAAGAAATAGGCCTCGGTTATCATGTATGCGCATTACATGTATTTAAATATACTATTTTCTTTATTTATTTCGATGCATTTCAAGTCTACACGTTGACATCAGTTTGTGTTCAAAGTAAAGAGACAAATAATGAAGTAAGATTAGAGAGAAAAAAAAATGAAAACCACACACAAAAACAAACAAGCAAAAAAAAAAATACACTGAACAAAACAAACAAGGACGGATCAACAAAAAACCGAGCTAAAAAAAAAACAACTACAACCCCCCCCCCCAAAAAAAAACAACTAAAAAAAAGAACCAACAACATTAACAACAAAAAGAAACAAAAAAAATATCCAAGGCATCAATTTCTATACCAACACACCTGTTGACCAAATCACTCTAGCTTCTTTAGGCCCCTTTTATGTGGACCGGAGGTTAGATGTGAGATAATAAAGCTATACAATAGACCTTAACAACTTAGACTGACAGTTTAGCTGTGATAAAAGTCAATGCTCCGAATATTGTTTGCTTTGTTTTAGATTTTGTTGTGTTTGTGCTTATTGTACTTTTTTAGCTTTCTAATATTTGTTAATATTTTTTTAAATCTCTCAAAAATATTTCGATAAAGTTTGTTGAGATAAGAGAATAAATCTCTTATTATTTTTAACTTTGTACGAAGTAATTCTAAATGAAGGTTTTATGTAAACAACGTTCAGTCACGTTATCAAGCCATGTTTTGCATAATCAAGAAAAAGGTGAAAACCAACACATTCATTGTTGTCACACAAATTGCAATTTGTTTAGAACTTGGTTTAATTACACTGCATTTCACTAGTTCTGAAACTTTCATGATATGGTTTCCGCTTTTTTAAACACAAGGAATATTTTTAATGTACAATTTTGTAACTTTTCATACCTGCTTTTTATCAACACAGCTTAATTTTTTGTTGAGAGATCGGGGATGAAGGTAACCAAAACGTACTAGAGTCATACGTTTTGGAACTTGCACATCTTGTTTGTTAGAATTAGGACAAAGCGCTCCTATGCATATTTTAAATGCATCAAATAAATTTGGGATAATTATTTGGGAATGCAACTCGAGGAGTACAACCATTGTTTGGTTATCCATTTAGTAATATGAAAAAAAATACACATAATATATTAGTATTTAATTAAACAATTCTCAATTAGCAAAAACATTTAAAATTCAAAAGTACAAAAAAACAACAACAACAAAACAAACAAACGAGCGGCTTACACCGATTTCACATCCAAAAAGACACAAAGAAAGCTCCGCCATTTTATATAATTTTTTTTCTATCCAAAAGAAGAAATCAACCTTCATGTATTTTCCAATGGCGCAAACATAGTGAACAAGATGCAGTAGACATTCTTTGTTAAAATAAAGACTAGATCGACTTAACTTGAACTATGAACACGAACGCGTATTGCTAAAAAATTATACTCACCCATATTATACACACTGGACCAAACATACAAATACTTGGAATTCACATATCTGTACTTTATGCATAACACATTGAATACGTTGACCACTGAACGAATTTGGAATACACAAAACGACAAGACATTAACTGCACAAGACACTGACTGCACAAGACACTGACTGCACAAGACACTGACTGCACAAGACACTGAGTGCACAAGACACTGACTGCACAAGACACTGACTGCACAAGACACTGACTGCACAAGACACTGATTGCACAAGACACTGACTGCACTACACACTGATTGCACAAGACACTTACTGCACAAGACACTGACTGCACTACACACTGACTGCACAGTCCACTGAAAAAACAAACAAACAAAAAAACAACCATCGACTTAAAAACACACGACTGTATGTACAGGCCACTGAAGTTAAGGGAGCCACCACTAACTTAAAAGACAATGAAGGAACAAAACACTGACCTCAAGGATAATGAATGAATAACCCACTCAATGAACAAACCACTAAATGAACAAACCACTGATCTAAACCAAATGAATAAACGAACAAACCACTGAATCAATAATACACTGAATAAACAAACCACTGAATAAATAAAACCATAGAATGAACAAACCACATAAACAGCAAAACACTGAATACATCGATGTATGTGCATTAGAAGACACAGAATGAACCCGGCACTAGTTGCGGACTGAGCAAGACCCCGAATGTTCCGACTGTAATTGCACAAGACAATGAATGTACAAGAGACGAGTTACTCATCGTATGGATTGTACAAGACATTCAATGCACAGGAGACTAAATGCACAAGACACTAGTTACTCATCGCATGGACTGCACAAGGCACTCAATGCACAAAAATACATTAAACACTAAATACATAAGCTGTGAATGCGCAAGACACTGAATGAATAAAAATAAATAAAACACTAAATGTCATAAGCCTGCAAGGCACTGAATGCACATTAAACTACTTTCACAAGGCACTCAATGCTTAAGAAACTTGATGCACAAGTCAGTAGTTAAACAAGAGTGACTGCAGAAGACACCGAATTCATAAGACGCTGGTTCTACAAGGCACTGACGGCAGAAGACACCAAATGCATAAGACACCGGTCATACAAGACACTGACTGCAGAAGACACCGAATGCATAAGACACTGGTTATACACGGCACTGATTGCAGTAGACACCAAATGCATAAGACACTGGTCATACAAGGCACTGAATGCAGTAGACACCAAATGCATAAGACACTGGTTATTTAAGGCACTGACTGCAGTAGACACCGTCCATGCAAAAGCACTGAATGGGCAAGCTGTGAAATGTACAAGACGTTGAACAAACAGGCCACTGCATGCTCAAAACACTAAACGCAATAATATTTTAATTTAAACGCGCAACCACACTGCGTGTAGAAAAGAATCCACAAGACGCTGAATACAAATAACAATGAACGCCAAATGGTGAAACACACACCCACACTGAACGCAGATCTGAACGCACAAGACACTAAATGCACAATCTGTAAATGCACAAGACATTTGATGCTCAAAACACTAGCTTCATAAGACACTGACTGCAGGAAAACACCGAAGGTATTAAATACTATGTTCTATGTTGATAAGCGTGAGTGACGAAAAAAACGCAACGTTCTCTCTTACGCAGGTTTCTGGGTAAAAAGCTACAGTATTAATAAACCATGGTTGGGGGTTATCGTTAGCTTTTATCTTTGTTAGCAGGCTGTAAAAAAGACCTTTATTCATAACAACTACAAAGTTTCTGAAGCGAAAAAATAACACTCCGGAATACAATGTGGAAAGAGTTAAATACAATAATGTCATTTAGTGCAGAAATAATGGTCATTGATTATATTTTATTGGACTTGTGACAACTCTGCTAAGGGTACTAAAAGTTAAGTCTCATGCAAACGGGTATAAACGTTTTAAAATATTTGATTTTTCAAACACAATGTCATATAAGATTAAGAGCCCATTGTTTTGCTAAAAAATGGGAAATGTACATTTTCTTGAAATGTTAAACTACAATGAAGCAATAATTAACGATTCTATTGGAAGTATGCAAAAGCTTTATTTCTGGTTGAAAAATAATATTGACAGCATCGTTTGTGATGCTAGCATACAAAAGGTCGATCAAACAATTCACACCGCCATGGGTGTTTTAATATCTGAGATTTTATTCTATTTATATACTGTAAAGTAACCGCCAGATCTTCGGCAATGTTTTGTATTTCATTTGCGTAGGCTGTATTTAAGAGACTACATTATTAGATGTTATAGTAAGACTTCCTAAACTGAAGGAACGTTGAATTTGAAATACACAGGGTCTTGAAAATATTTTTTTCTCTTTAAATTTTAGAATGCTGACTCTAACAACGAAAGATGATTTTAAGTTTAACATACAAACAAGTTTGGGTATGACGTGGATCAAGATACAACAAACACAATCGTAAAGATGCATTTTCATACAAGACGGAACAATATTCTAATTAAACGTCGCCAAAGTTCACAAGAAAAATCCAATACGGTAACGGGACCCAAGAGAGATATACACAGGATTTGGCCAGTTACAGTAAATTACTCCCCATCCAACCAGAAGGGAAAAACACGACGGGGCTCGAACCCGTAACATTCCGATTAAAAGCCTTGCACTCTAGCTCAATACCCGTCTAACTATTTCAATATTCGATTAATTTCTAAAATGTTTAATAAAAAACATCTTTGCCCGAAAACGAATTCCCACATGTTACATTATTAAAAAAATCATGATGTAAAAATATTTGAAACAAACACATGCCTTTAACACCAGAAACCGCACGATCTACACACTAAAATATTACAGGAAACAACAACAAAAAAACAACAACACATATTCCGGATAGTGGACAGTATTTAAAACGAAGCTGTGCGTTTGAGTTGTTTATCATAAAACACTAAATGCATAAGTTGTGAATGCGCAGGACACTTAATGAATAAAAATACATTAAACACTAAATGCAGAAGCTGTGAATGCGCAGGATACTGGATGAATAAAATTACATAAATCATTAAATATATAAGCTGTGAATGCATGCACAAGACACTGAATGAATAAAAATACATGAAACACTAAATGCATAAGTTGTGAATGCGCAGGACACTTAATGAATAAAAATACATTAAACACTAAATGCAGAAGCTGTGAATGCGCAGGATACTGGATGAATAAAATTACATAAATCATTAAAATTAATATATAAGCTGTGAATGCATGCACAAGACACTGAATGAATAAAAATACATAAAACACTAAATTCATAAGCTCTGAATGCACAAGGCACTGAATGCACATTAAACTACTTTCACAAGGCACTCAATGCTTAAGAAACTTGATGCACAAGTCAGTAGTTAAACAAGAGTGACTGCAGAAGACACCGAATTCATAAGACGCTGGTTCTACAAGGCACTGACGGCAGAAGACACCAAATATTAATGCATAAGACACCGGTCATACAAGGCACTGAATGCAGTAGACACCAAATGCATAAGACACTGGTTATACAAGGCACTGAATGCAGTAGACACCAAATGCATAAGACACTGGTTATTTAAGGCACTGACTGCAGTAGACACCGTCCATGCAAAAGCACTGCATGGGCAAGCTGTGAAATGTACAAGACGTTGAACAAACAGGCCACTGCATGCTCAAAACACTAAACGCAATAATATTTTAATTTAAACGCGCAACCACACTGCGTGTAGAAAAGAATCCACAAGACGCTGAATACAAATAACAATGAACGCCAAATGGTGAAACACACACCCACACTGAACGCAGATCTGAACGCACAAGACACTAAATGCACAATCTGTAAATGCACAAGACATTTGATGCTCAAAACACTAGCTTCATAAGACACTGACTGCAGGAAAACACCGAAGGTATTAAATACTATGTTCTATGTTGATAAGCGTGAGTGACGAAAAAAACGCAACGTTCTCTCTTACGCAGGTTTCTGGGTAAAAAGCTACAGTATTAATAAACCATGGTTGGGGGTTATCGTTAGCTTTTATCTTTGTTAGCAGGCTGTAAAAAAGACCTTTATTCATAACAACTACAAAGTTTCTGAAGCGAAAAAATAACACTCCGGAATACAATGTGGAAAGAGTTAAATACAATAATGTCATTTAGTGCAGAAATAATGGTCATTGATTATATTTTATTGGACTTGTGACAACTCTGCTAAGGGTACTAAAAGTTAAGTCTCATGCAAACGGGTATAAACGTTTTAAAATATTTGATTTTTCAAACACAATGTCATATAAGATTAAGAGCCCATTGTTTTGCTAAAAAATGGGAAATGTACATTTTCTTGAAATGTTAAACTACAATGAAGCAATAATTAACGATTCTATTGGAAGTATGCAAAAGCTTTATTTCTGGTTGAAAAATAATATTGACAGCATCGTTTGTGATGCTAGCATACAAAAGGTCGATCAAACAATTCACACCGCCATGGGTGTTTTAATATCTGAGATTTTATTCTATTTATATACTGTAAAGTAACCGCCAGATCTTCGGCAATGTTTTGTATTTCATTTGCGTAGGCTGTATTTAAGAGACTACATTATTAGATGTTATAGTAAGACTTCCTAAACTGAAGGAACGTTGAATTTGAAATACACAGGGTCTTGAAAATATTTTTTTCTCTTTAAATTTTAGAATGCTGACTCTAACAACGAAAGATGATTTTAAGTTTAACATACAAACAAGTTTGGGTATGACGTGGATCAAGATACAACAAACACAATCGTAAAGATGCATTTTCATACAAGACGGAACAATATTCTAATTAAACGTCGCCAAAGTTCACAAGAAAAATCCAATACGGTAACGGGACCCAAGAGAGATATACACAGGATTTGGCCAGTTACAGTAAATTACTCCCCATCCAACCAGAAGGGAAAAACACGACGGGGCTCGAACCCGTAACATTCCGATTAAAAGCCTTGCACTCTAGCTCAATACCCGTCTAACTATTTCAATATTCGATTAATTTCTAAAATGTTTAATAAAAAACATCTTTGCCCGAAAACGAATTCCCACATGTTACATTATTAAAAAAATCATGATGTAAAAATATTTGAAACAAACACATGCCTTTAACACCAGAAACCGCACGATCTACACACTAAAATATTACAGGAAACAACAACAAAAAAACAACAACACATATTCCGGATAGTGGACAGTATTTAAAACGAAGCTGTGCGTTTGAGTTGTTTATCTTTAAAAAAAAAATGAAATGTTTCGTTTTGAATCAACGGAAGCTCTATAACTTCTGCTCAAATGGGGTAGAACATCGGCTTCCGACGCAAAAGGTCCGAGTTCGAGCCATGGCGATTGTGTTCCCTACTGGTTGGGTCGGTGTCAGTCTAATGTGACCGGCTGAGGCAGGAGTCATGGTATCCCCGCCCTGTCGATGTCTCGTGTGTGGCAGCACGTAAAATTGTCAGACGTCAGTCTTGGAGCCGGTCCACAATATAGCCTTTATAGTGCTGATGTTGGACGTTAAACCAACTCAACAACAACAACTCTGCTCAAATCTTAAGACTAGACTTTTTTCTGTATGCACTAAGTAATCCTGTCACACACCGCGTTGCCCAGGTTCATTTTCCACCTCACTCCTTCACTACAAGTTTTCTTTATTTTAAAATTTATTTGTCGTTATAAAAGCACTTAATGGGCCTGCTGCTAAGCTTCCGAAAATAGAATACAAAGTCATCGAATCAATTGTAGTAAAAAGATTTTTGCACACTAAGGTGTAACAGTGATTTTTTTCTAATTAATTTTTGGCACAGAATAGGACTGAGTGATAATTAGAGATTTGGTCGGCGTTTTGTATGCCTGCATGCATAACAAACGACACTGCCAGTATTATCTTTTTTTACCACGAATAAAGCTTTTGCACACTTCCAATAGAATCGGTAATTATGGCTTCATTGTAGTTGCTCATTTCTTTAAGTCGCAAGTCACTGGACCGCTTTCACCGCTTATGGTGTCAGGCTCCACAGGATATGGAGTTCGCAGAAGAACAAACAACACTTTGGAAGTGTAATAATAATAATAATAATAATAATAATAATAATAA
>RQTK01000106.1:192084-205309 GCA_003991915.1 Elysia chlorotica | reverse complement strand
TACTACTACTACTACTACTACTACTACTACTACTACTACTACTACTACTACTACTACTACTACTACTACTACTACTACTACTACTACTACTACTACTACTACTACTACTACTACTACTACTACTACTACTACTACTACTACTACTACTACTACTAATAATAATAATAATAATAGTAATAATAGGCCTAATAATATACGAATCAAGGGGAGTAATAGCAATTTGTGTAAGTGTCTTTGAGTTATACAGGGTTGGTCACCAATACACTCGACAAAAGCAGCCGTACGATACACCCTCAAACAGAAAGCCTCATGACATGCTCCGTTTCTGTATATTATGTTTAAAGTTAAATCTGGGTTGGAATCATTCGGTTTGAAATACTATAATGTTTTGACATAGCTAGTTAAGACAACTAGATGGTAACCTTTGTTATCCGAAAAATTCGATGAATTGGACTGTACTTTATGTGTCGCCACTTTAGGTATAACGCAATGTAATACCATGTACAAACAAAGCGCCACAGCAAAGTTTGAATAACTCTTACTTGTCAAGGTGATTTGCGGTATGTTTTCATTTTTTTCGGGTACTGCTAACATTGGAAAAATTAGGGCACAAGCGGTTCAATATAAATTATTCGTTTTGTAACAACGATGATACCATTTTCCTAAGGATCGTACCTTTATGGTTAACGTTTGGGAGTTCGGTAGAAATATCATATTCACATAATTATTCCTCTTTTATCTCTGTCTCTGTCTCTGTCTGTCTGTCTGTCTGTCTGTCTGTCTGTCTGTCTGTCTGTCTGTCTCTCTGTCTCTGTCTCTGTCTCTGTCTCTGTCTCTCTCTCTCTCTCTCTCTCTCTCTCTCTCTCTCTCTATCTCTCTCTCTGCCTATCTAGATTTAGAATGTACATTGATCTAATCTATATCTATATTATTCTTTTATACATATTGAGGCCTATAAATGTCAAACATTTTAAAAACTTTATGTTGAAATTCAATAAAAATCAAGCAACGTTTTCCAACCACAACCTTCAACCCTCAAGAAAGAAAAAAAAGAAAAACGAGACAGAATAATGACAAAAGATGCAAGCTTAATTCCCAAGACTAACAGAGCGCTAGCAAGGACAACAGCGAATATAATACATCATGCGTTCTGTATGCTTTGGGAGAGAGAGAGAGAGAGAGAGAGAGAGAGAGAGAGAGAGAGAGAGAGAGAGAGAAAGAGAGAGAGAGAATGAGAGAGGCAATGAGAGCGAGAAAGAGAGAGAGAGAGAGAGAGAGAGAGAGAGAGAGAGAGAGAGGGAGAGAGGAGATTTTCGGAGAGAAAAAGAGAAAATTAATTTCAACTGTATTCAGTGCACTAAATGGATCATCTATGGTGAATGGACATAAGGATAAATCAATATGAAAACGAGCAAAGCGGAATAATAAATAGAAATTGAAATCTTGCCCATATTATCAAGGGATTATGTCCCTTAAGTATTGAAAGGAACAAAGCTCCATTTTAAAAGGATATAATTTTCAATATAGATAGATAGATAGATAGATAGATAGATAGATAGATGGATAGATAGATAGATAGATAGATAGATAGATAGATAGATAGATAGATAGATAGATAGATAGATAGATAGATAGATAGATAGATAGATAGATAGATAGATAGATAGATAGATAGAATGATAGACAGATATGCTTTTTTATAATACAAGCATTTTTCATAGAGTGCACAACAAAAGGAAGGGGCGCGGTGGTCCTAGGGTAGAACATCGGCTTCCGACGCAAAAAGTCTGAGTTCGAATCCTGACGATTCCCTACTGGCTGAGTCGGTGTCAGTATAATGTGACCGACTGAGACAGGAGTCATGGTATCCCCGCCCTGTCTCGTGTGTGGCAGCACATAAAATTGTCAGACGTCCGTCTTGGGATCCGTCCACAATATAGCCTATATAGTGCTGATGTTGGACGTTAAACCAACTCAACAACGACAAAAGGAGCGTGAAATAATATTTAAAAAAAAGGTAATACCTGTCAAGATTCTAGAGTTTCAAGCTAAAAGCTCTAGAGTCGCGACAGGTATTTCATTAAAAAATATAGATATAGATAGATAGATAGATAGATAGATAGATAGATAGATAGATAGATAGATAGATAGATAGAGATAGAGAGAGAGAGAGAGAGAGAGAGAGAGAGAGAGAGAGATAGTGATATCTCTTTCCTTCTCTCTCTGCCTTGTTTTCGCTCGCCCTGTATTTATGTGCCTCTCCACCTCTGTCTCTGTCTGTCTGTCTGTCTGTCTGTCTATGTCTCTCTGTCACTCTCTCTCCCCTTGTTTTATCTTTCTCTCCATCGTTCCCTCTCTTTGTTACTGCCTTTTTCCTGCCTCCCTCCTTTTCGATCTCTTTCTCCATGATTCTCCCCTTTTTGTCTATGATATCTTTGAAGGTTGAAAATAAAAATGAAAAAGAGGGAGAGTGGAAGGGTTGTAGGGTGCGGACTCCAAGCGAACATCTGCTTAGAGTGTTTTTCTGACATGAACGAGTAGGGCGGAACGGTTATAATTATAGTTTATTACGCAGAGCCTGACAACTTAACAATAGCCGGCGGGGGGGGGGGGGGCGGGAACGAACTGGCACAAGTGGTGAAGAGTTGGTCCCCCAACCAAGAGGTTCCAATGGTTCTAAACCTAAGCGTACATAACTGTCCATATGACCTCTCAGTTCTAAACCCAATATTGGTCAAAACTTTATATCCAATTTTGTCCCTTTCTTTTTGGTCAGCATTAGTCCATGTATATTACGACCGACTCAGACGTACCTGTCTGTGTGTGGCGACCGATACAAAAAATTGTCAGACGTTCGTCATGCGATCCGACCACTATAGTATAACGCCTATAATTATACTGATGGCGCTGGAGGATATGCAACAAACAAGTGTGGACCCGTAGCGCAAAACTTGCTTTGGTGTTTTTGTGAAACACGTAATTAAGTAGGACAGAACGATGATAATGGGGAATACCTCTTTCTCTAAAAAAAAAAAACACGTGATAGTCGTATTTCTTTTTGTAAAAAATCTTCTGATTGGGCTAGAGCATAGATCTATTAAAAAAAAAAGAAAGAAAGAAAGAAAAAAAGCATCACGTGACTTTTATGAGAAAGAGGTCAGACCAATTACGTAGAGCTTAAAAACTTTCATCAACCATAAAAGAGTAGAATGTCGTCGAAAAGTGTAAGAAAAAAAAAACCCCGGACAATAACCCCTTTTTGTCGGAAGCTAGGCAGCTTAATGTATGGGATACTGGTTGCTGGAGCGGAAAGAGTGAAAAGGAATGCACCTGTCATAATCATTGTAGAGAAGGTAAACAAGAAAAAACAACACTACCAACAAAAACCAACATCTAGAATGACATGGATATCAATTATTTAAGAAAGATTTTAATGCACATTTATATGTCTAGCGTTTTAATCATAATTAAATGTCTTTAAATTAAGGAAATACATGCAAAGCGTAGGGCCTTTTGTGGTTATAATTTTATACACTAAAAAAAATTCTCGGGACTACTTTCCATACTTTCCAGACCGTCGAATTTACCCCCCCCCCCCTTACACACACACCCACTCCACGCACTCGAAAAAAATGTATACAGCAGACCAATAATTTAGTAATAGTTGAATGAATAAATACAATTACACAAATTATTATTTAAAAACAAAAACAAGGCGAGATTATGAAAAAAAAATTACAGAAACAAAAAAACAACAACATATAAACAAAAAAATAACATCTGACTAACCAGCCAACTAGCAACAAAAAAGCGACCACTTTTTCGTGTATACGAAGTGCAGATCTAAACATTCCGGTAGTCTACAGTAAAAGAGACCTACAATCAACTTCTAATAACTGCATTGTTGTTATTGTAAACAGACATCTTTTGGAAGTCCTATTTGTGTTTTATTGATGCATGTAGAATGATGTAATAAAGTAATGGCCTAGGTCTATTCTTTTATCATGTAAACAAACATCGTAAACCTGCAGCCAACCATTCAGATTGAAAGGCTCTTCCTTCAACCGCCCTTTAAGGGGGGGGGGCGCAGTGGCCCTGTGGTAGAACATCCGCTTCCGACGCAAAAGGTGCGGGTTCGAGCCCTAACGATTTGGCAGTCTACTGGTTGGGTCGGTGTCAGTTTAATGTGACCAGCTGAGACAGGAGTCATGGCATTACATGTCTCGTGTGTGGCAGCACATAAAATTGTCAGACATTAGTAAGTGGGTCCGTCCACAATATTGCTTATATAGTGCTGATGTTGGACGTTAAAACCAACTCAACTCAACTCTCCTATTTAGACCCTGAAGCTTAACTTGCTACTACCGTGTATTACAACCTAATATCTACATACTAAGTATTCCTTTTACTTGCATAGTTATACCCGTAGTTGTAAGTACAACCTAAAGGCAGCTTACATCTAGTCGTAAAGCCTTCTCTTTCAAATCATCTCAAGATGAGTTGTAAGCTTACTACGTAAAAAGTTTTGTGAAAATGAAATTATGTAAGACATTAAATGATTAATTTTAAAAGTGTATGACTTTTGGGAGTTTTGCCTCCCTTTTTTCATTATTATGTTCAGCTACACCATTAGTAACGAAAGTCAATCTACACGCTAGATTCTAAGTAAGACTCTACCAGCCCACAGTTTTATCTACATATAATTATCTCTTTTAAGTAGGCTAGGACAAAATTAATTAGATAATTAGCAAATGTTCTTGTCATACTTGGTTTAACTTACTGAATTAATATAGATCTACTCTTTCTATCTCTCCCTCTCCCCCCTCCCTCTATCTCTTCCTCTCCCGTCTTTATCCTAGATGTCTCTCTCTTTCTTTATACCTATATATCTCTTTCACTCTCTTCTTCTCTATCCCACTCTCGTTCCATCCATCTCTTTCCGTCCCTGTCTGGCTGTCTCTTTGCATCTCTGTCTCTCTCACTCTCTCAGTCTCTCTCTCTCTCTCTCTCTCTCTCTCTCTCTCTAAAGCAACCACACATGTCGATGTGTGATCAAAGAGACAGAGACCGTGGTTTTCCTGGCACTACAATGATTGCTTGTTAGTTGCTAATGCCTTTTAAGTGTAGAAGGGAAAATGTACCGATCTTGTGTATGATACATTATTTTTTCCCCGGCTCCCTGCTCTTGTCCAGCCCTTCAACTGTTATGAAGGAGGCACATAGAGTTATCAAGCTCGAAAGAATACGCAGTATGCACTCTAGTAATTTTATCAATCTAAGTGCGCCTTGAATTGAAATGAATCAGCACTATATAGCCTTTAATGTAGGCGGACCCCTCGACTGGCTTCTGACAATTTCATGTAATGCCACACACGAGACAGGGCGGGGATACCGTGAATCCTGTCTCAGCCGGTCAGAATTTACTGACAGCGACACAACCAGTTACAGGTGATGAAAACGGACAAATAAATCTGCCGAACGTGGGATTCATACCCGTGGACCTCTCGATCTAGGGACCAACGCTCTACCACTTCAGCCAGTTAGCCAACTATCTAATTGCGCAACCGAGTGCTGAATTCAGTTAGGCAACGAAGCTACGCTGTTTCCAGCCTTTCACTGGGTGATGATATGAGGTGCCGGTAGCAAGTTCGGTAGTCAAAACTTTAGACTGGTGACTAGGCCGAGTAGGCGTGAGAGACTTCCGACGCAAGAGGTCCCGAGTTCGAATCCTGGCGGTTGTGTTCCCTACTGGTTGGGTCGGTGTCAGTATAATGTGACCGGCTGAGACAGGAGTCATGGTATCCCCTCTCTGTCTTGTGTTTGGCAGCACATATAGTTGTCAGACATCCGTCTTGGTGTCCATCCACAATATAGCCTATATAGTGCTGATGTCGGACGTTAAAACCGATTCCCCTCCACTCTATTCGTATATATGGCGTGCTTTAAAGAAATGCCAATAGCACAAACAAAACTTAACTTATAGGAATTTACCGGCTGAATTTCTTTGCCCACCAAATATAGATCTAACTATTACGTCTTCTTTGTATTCCAGCTGTCTGTAAAACACATACCGCCCAAAAAAGCTCAATTCCCTTCTTTTCTTTGCCAAGACCTCTAGTTTTCTCTTTTTGTGAGGGTGGGGGAGGGGCGAGGGAAGTATGTGTAAAATTATGCATTAAACTGTAACTGATTATACACATAACGACTGCTGTTATTGAAAGAAAAACAAAAAGTCTGAATTAAAAAACAACAAAAAATGTTGATAATCTTTAATTTTTTTCCACCCTGCTGAATGAAATGAAATGAAATTACAAAGTAAAAGCATAGTAATAATAATTGTAATAAACAATTACCACATGTAGTAAAAAGAGTCTACGAAATTTAACCCAAAATCACGTACACAAATTAATATAATTATAATTATATCATCAGCATCTTAAATATAAGGGCTATCCTCAGCCTTGGCCAGGATATCGTCCTTCTGCTGCAGCCAGAGGGTCACGAACCGGTGGAAGTCCATCTTCTTGCCCTCGAAGTCTTTGGCCTGAGACTCCAGCAGGCGGAGGATCTGGGGCCGGAGTCTGGCCAGCTCGCCCTCCGACTTGACCGCTTCCCACATCTCGTCCAGGGAGATCTCCCCGCTTCCGTCTGTGTCCAGCTTGGCGAAGGTCTTGTTGAGCATGCTCTCGCTCTCCGCGAAGTTCAGGATGCGCAGGAACTCGTCGTATTGGATCTGCGCGGGAAGAACAGTGCAACAACTATATAAGTACAACATTTCAAAAAGAAAGATGGGGTATGTGTGGCCATCTCCGCGAAGTTCAGGATGCGCAGGAACTCGTCGTATTGGATCTGCGCGGGAAGAACAGTACAACAACCATGTAAGTTAAAAAAATGTGAAAAAGAAAGATGGTATAAATATGTGTGGCCATCTCCGCGAAGTTTTCCCCGAATGTCTTGTTGAGTTGAGCATGATCTCGCTTTCCGCGAAGTTCAGGATCCGCAGGAACTCGTCGTATTGGATCTGCGCGGGATGAACAGTACAACAACCATTGTAAGTCAAACATTTGAAAAAGAAAGATGGGGTGTGTGTAACCATCTCCGCGAAGTTTTCCCCGAAGGTCTTGTTGAGCATGCTCTCGCTCTCCGCGAAGTTCAGGATGCGCAGGAACTCGTCGTATTGGATCTGCGGAGGAAGAACAGTACAAGAACCATTGTAAATAAAAAAAATTTGAAAAAGAAAGAAGGCATAAATATGTGTGGCCATCTCCGCGAAGTTCAGGATGCGCAGGAACTCGTCGTATTTGATCTGTGTCGTAAAAATAGCACAACAACCATGTAAGTAAAAAAATTTTGAAAAAGAAAGATGTCATAAATATGCGAGGCCATCTCCGCGAAGATTTCCCCGAAGGTCTTGTTGAGCAAGCTCTCGCTCTCCGCGAAGTTCAGGATGCGCAGGAACTCGTCGTATTGGATCTGCGCGGGAAGAACAGTACAACAACCATTATAAGTCAAAAATTTGAAAAAGAAAGATGGCATAAATATGTGTGGCCATCTCCGCGAAGTTTTCCCCGAAGGTCTTGTTGAGCATGCTCTCGCTCTCCGCGAAGTTCAGGATGCGCAGGAACTCGTCGTATTGGATCTGCGCGGGAAGAACAGTACAAGAAACATATAAGTCACAAATTTGAAAAAGAAAGAAGGCATAAATATGTGTAACCATCTCCCCGAAGGTCTTGTTCAGCATGCTTTTGCTCTCCGCGAAGTTCAGGATCCGCAGGAACTCGTCGTATTGGATCTGCGCGGGAAGAACAGTACAAGAGCCATATAAGTAAAAAATTTGAAAAAGAAAGATGGCATAAATATGTGTGGCCATCTCCGCGAAGTTCAGGATGCGCAGGAATTCATCGTATTGGATCTGCGCCGTAAAATAGCACAAAAACCATAATTATAAGTCTCCGTATGCAACATTTGAAAAAGAAAGATGGGATAAGTGTGGCCATCTCCCCGAAGTTCAGGATCCGAGGAACTCTTTGTATTAGACCTGAGATGGACAACATAGTTTTTTCCAATAATGACCTTGGAGATTACATTCTTAACTAAAACCTTAAAAAAGAAAGTTGGGCTGATTTTTGTATTGAATCTGTGCGAGACAGAATTCGCAGGAACTCGTCGTATTGGATCTGCGCGGGATGAACAGTACAACAACCATTGTAAGTCAAAAATTTGAAAAAGAAAGATGGCATAAATATGTGTGGCCATCTCCGCGAAGTTTTCCCCGAAGGACTTGTTGAGCAAGCTCTCGCTCTCCGCGAAGTTCAGGATGCGCAGGAACTCGTCGTATTGGATCTACGCAGGAAGAAAAGCACAACAACCATAATTATAAGCCTCCGTATGCAACATTTGAAAAAGAAAGATGGGATATCTGTGGCCATCTCCCCGAAGTTCAGGATCCGAGGAACTCTTTGTATTAGACCTGAGATGGACAACATAGTTTTTTCCAATAATGACCTTGGAGATTACATTCTTAACTAAAACCTTAAAAAAGAAAGTTGGGCTGATTTTTGTATTGAATCTGTGCGAGACAGAATTATCGTATAGTTAATAATACGCCTAATTTCTATACCTCTTTACCTCAACCATGTCTAGGCCCAGAGCGTCTTAGTATGCGTTATTAAAACTTTAAAAAGCGGGGATATTTGTGGCTGACTATCTATGTATTGAACCAGTTCATCCCCTGTCACCCTCCCCCACGTCGGTGTCAGTATAATGTGATCGGCCGAGACAGGAGTCATTGTATCCCCGCCCTGTTTCGTGTGTGGCAGGACATAAAATTGCCAGACGTCCGTCTTGGGGCCCGTCCACAATATAGCCTACATAGTACTGCTGTTGGACGTTAAACCAACCCAACCAACCAACCAACCAACCAACCAACCCTCCCCCACTCCCGCCCCACGCCATGAAGAAAAACATTGCTGTGCGCCGCCATTAACACTACACAGCCTCCAGGTTTCCTTTGTTTCCACCTGTTATCTGTTTACCTCGCCGTCATCATCGCTGTAGGTCTCAGAGACAATCTTCTTGATGGTGTCCCTGGACAGGCTGGTGTCCAGGTTGAAGCTGGCTGCCATCAGTTCCCCCCTGGTCAGCGAGCCGCTGCCGTCCTTGTCGATCCTCTTGAAGTCTCTCATCAGGGCCATCTCCCTGAAGACAGAAACACAAACATGGCTGTTAGAAAAGTAGGGGCATTTTCCTGAGACAGAAATACATACAAGGCTTTGCTTTAAGGCAAGTAGGGCCATCTCCATGAGGACAGAAACACATTCAAGGCTAGGCTTTAAGGCAAGTAGGGCCATCTTCCTGAGGACAGAAATACATACACGTCTAGGCTTTAAGGCTAGTAGGGCCATCTCCATGAGGACAGAAATACATACAAGGCTAGGCTGTGAGATAAGTAGGGGCATTTCTCTGAGACAGAAATACAGACAAGGCTAGGCTGTTAGGCAAGTAGGGGTATTTCCCTAAGACAGAAATACATACAAGGCTTTGCTTTAAGGCAAGTAGGGGCATTTCCCTGAGATAGAAATACATACGAGGCTTTGCTTTAAGGCAAGTAGGGGCATTTCCCTGAGATAGAAATACATACGAGGCTAGGCGGTTAGGTAAGTAGGGCCATCTCCCTTAGACAGAATTACATACAAGGCTAGGCTTTAAGGCAAGTAGGGGTATTACCCTAAGGACAGAAATACATATAAGGCTAAGGTGTAAGACAAGTAGGAGCATTTTCCTGAGACAGAAATACGTACAACGCTAGGCTGTAAGGGAAGTAAGGACTAAGTACATACGTAATGCGGTACATGTTTTTTCCCTTCAAATTTAACTGAAACCAAGTCGACCAGGTGAGCAGGAAGCAATGTGGGGTGATAAAATTAATATAAAATCGAACCGAGAAGCTCTACAAGCTCTACCGACTGGATTACCCTCTCCCCTTTCCTGACGCTATATCAAGAGATGCCCTTAAAAATGATTTAAGGAGAAGAAAAGAAACCGTAACAAATAATTTATTGTAGCATATACATACACAAATACACGCCTGCAGACAAACTCGCACTCACAAACAGTCACACACATAATTAAAAAAAAACAAAAAAAAACCTATCACCAAAATGACAGAATTTCAAAGACAACAAAAATACATTTTAAACAAAATAGTCTGATGGCTCTTTTAACAAAAGATCTGATTTAAAATAAAATGTAATAATAAAATTAATTTCCTGTCGCGACTCTAGATTTCGAGATGTTGCTCTCTTCAGGCGACACACTTCCCTTTTTTACAGTGTGTTACTATATTATCTCTGTTAATTTTTTCGGATCTCATTGTAACTTAGTGGATTGTTTGAGATTGGCTCACCTGCGGCTGGCGTTTGGCAGTTTGCCAATGGCCTTGTTAAATTCCTCTCTGGACACTTTGAAGTCCTTGTTTTCGTCCATACCGAAAAATATTTTCTGAAAAAAAAAATTAAAATCAAAACCAACCATAATACAAGTGCAGCGTATTATATATGATAACGATAAATCGATTTAATTTAAAAGTTATTATGTTTCCGAATCACGAACGGCTGTGTAACTAAGTTGCTTTTGAGTAGCCTAAAAGTAAGAGCTCCCCTGTATTGTCCTAAGCCTATTAAAAAGATACCATGGAACTAGATGTATGCAACAGGTGGCAGACATAATTATACAATTGGTGACTCACATACAATGTACCACACCGAAATGTTTCTATAATAAACATCGGTCAAAAGTGAAAATGGGACTTGCCATTAAATTTTAGGATTACATCGCGTTTTAACAGACAATTAGAGAAAAAAATGGTGTGTGTGTGTGGGGGGGGGTGTCTGTGTTTCTGTGTGTGTTACCTTTTTTGTTTTGTTTTTTTTTCCTTTGGGTTTGATTGTTTTTGTTTTGCTTTTGTTGTTGTATTTTTGGGGGTTTGGGGGGGGGGGGGGAGTTTGAGTTAAAGTCTGTTGCGTAGCGTCCAATTCGGCATTGTATAAACTATATTGTGAACGGGTCCCAAGACTAGCGTCTGGCATAATACGTGCTGCTGCATAGAGACAGTACAGGGATACCGCTTTCTGGATTCGTGGTATCCCCATTTTGTCTCTTATGTAGCAGCATTTAAAATTTTCAGATGTCAGTCTTGGAGCCCGTCCACAATATAGTGCTGATGTTGGACGTGAAATCAACTCAACTACAACTACGTGCATAAGCCTAGTAGCAGTAAGTACAACGTCGCGCCAGCTTACCACTCGTGGTAAGCCTTCTTATTTAAATAATTATTTATGTTAGGACTAGTTCCAAGCTACTGGGATAAAAGTTATTGTTCTAACAGCCCTTGTTATAAATCAACCAACGAGCAAAGGCAAATAACCAGTGTGCAGGATAAACATTTTTATTTCCTAGCTTTTGATGTATTGACTTCGGCACCCCGCCCCCTTCCCCTACTCAGTAAAACAAGGAAACAGGTGACGGTAGCAGATTAGACAGACTGAATTTTCTTTAGGAAGCTAGGACTATACAAGAGGTGACAAAGCGTAGGTTTTAAGGCGGGAAATAAAAAAAAAAAAAGAAAACCACGCTTAATAAATGAGGACAAGCTTAAAAAAATAAAATCTAAAAAAAAAACAAGGAAAAGACCAAAACAAAAAATACAGAGGGATGATTTTGAGCAATTAAAATGTTTTTGCACCACCACCATAAAAACTGCAAGACGGTGACAAAAATGTGAACATAATAAAGCACGGAAAAACCGACCTACTTTTTTTAAAGCATACAAAGTCAGAAAACTAGATCTATAACCGTTCCAGTGCGACAAGCAACAGTTTCAGTTCACTGATTATGACAGCTTATGTTCCAGCCCAAAAAATTCTTGTAATTCTTTGTTTACCCAACCATAACAAAAAAGTTTTAAATCTAAAAACAGTACAAAAAGGTTAGGGAAAAAAAAACCCACCCCGCATTTTACACTCGATGAACTGATGAAGCAATGTCTTCAATTAATGGTAGAGGGAGGGTACATGAAAAGAGTGGGATGGAGGTGGAGGGGAAAATTATAATCTTTGCTCTCTCTTGGTTTCAATTATGTTCGGTTGACATTTACATGCGGTGTCCTGATAATTATATAAACTAACAGTTTCAAAAGAGGTCAAGTTTAGTTGAATTTCTTTAACGTCAAACATCAGCACTATATAGGCTATATTGTGCACGGGCCCCAAGACAACGTCTGACAATTTCATGTGCTGCCACATACGAGACAGGGCTGGGATACCATAACTCCTGTCACAGCAAGTCACATTATGCCGGCACACACAAAAGAGGTCAAACTGTTTTACGCGCTATTTCTACAGACACATCACATACATACAAGGATATGTCAGGACTTCTGCCTGTATCGGTCATAACTACTTTAGAAGGGCCTTGGAACGGAGTCGTTCGTTTCCAGAAAGCTGAACCTAGCAAAACCCGTTCTTTTTTTTTTAATTTGCTACAAAGGCAGACAATAGAGACATTACGATAACGTGGCCACAGTGAATTCGGAGACGATAAGCAGGGAAACGTGGACCAACGACCAATCAACGTCCAATCATAGATCTATCCTACAATTATGGCCAACGAACGACGAGAAAAATCCTTGGCCAAGTGGCTTGGTTACGTCATACGTTCATTTGACCGACTGAGACGAAGGCCATGGTATCCCCGGTCTGTATCCTGTGCGGCAGCTTGTAAAATTGTCAGACGTTATTCTTCGGGCCCGTCCCCGAAAATAGTCGTATATAGTGTTGGCGTTGGACGTTGAACCAATTCAACTGAACGTAACTCTACGTCATCCGTCAACATATTGTGGATCGCGAAGTCTGTACAATATAGCCCATACATTCGTGTCTTTGCAAGACTTTAGTACTACATGTATAGTCACGTAAAGTATACTGGTTTAATATGACTATAGGCAAGCGGTACAATAATAGGTCAGTGAACTGTAAAGAGCCGTTAGGTGTTAAGAAACGACTAAAAAGATCACTTAAGCGTGAAGATAAAATAAAAAAGTAAACCATTATTTTCAGCCTTGAGGGACGTACACGTAGGAGGTCTATACAATTACACATTCAAAAACAGGATTTGAAGATATGACCTGTGTCTCATACTACCCTCCCTCCCCCCCTCCCCCCACCCC
>RQTK01000106.1:106077-176077 GCA_003991915.1 Elysia chlorotica | reverse complement strand
TTGTGACATGCTACATACTTATTTCAGTTTTATCTATCTATCTATCTATCTATCTATCTATCTATCTATCTATCTATCTATCTATCTATCTATCTATCTATCTATCTATCTATCTATCTATCTATCTATCTATCTATCTATCTATCTATCTATCTATCTATCTATCTATTGTCTATCTATCTGTCTATCTATCTATCTATCTATCAATCTATCTATATATCTCTGGGTTCCCTTTTTATTGCCGTTCTGTCTGTCTGTCTGTCTGCCTGTTTGTTTGTTTGTCTGTCTGTCTGTCTGTCTGTCTATCTACATTTCTCTATCTCTCTATCTATATTTTAATTCTATCTATCTATCTATCTATCTATCTATCTATCTATCTATCTATCTATCTATCTATCTATCTATCTATCTATCTATCTATCTATCTATCTATCTATCTATCTATCTATCTATCTATCTATCTATTGGTCTGTCTATCTATCTTTCTTTCTATCTTTCTATCTATCTATCTATCTATCTATCTATCTATCTATCTCTGGGTTCCCTTTTTATTGCCGTTCTGTCTGTCTGTCTGTCTGTCTGGTTGTCTGTCTGGTTGTCTGTCTGTCTGTCTATCTATCTTTTAATCTATCTATCTATCTATCTATCTATCTATCTATCTATCTATCTATCTATCTATCTATCTATCTATCTATCTATCTATCTATCTATCTATCTATCTATCTATCTATCTATCTATCTATCTATCTATCTATCTATCTATCTATCTATCTATCTATCTATCTATCTTTCTTTCTATTTATCTATATGTCGGTTTATCTGTATTCTGTCTCTTTCGTTCTGTCTGTCTGTCTGCCTGTCTCTGTCTCTGCCTCTGCCTCTCTTTCTTAATCTCTTTCTTTCTGTCTGTATATGCCTCTATGTCCTAATCTCCCCTCCCCTTTCCCCCCTCTCTCTCTCTCTCTCTCTCTCTCTCTCTCTCTCTCTCTCTCTCTCTCTCTATCTCTTTCTCGTCTTTGTCCCTCATTCATAATAGTAGAACATCCATCAGCTTTAAAGTTCGAATAATTACGCAGCTGTGTGTGTTGTTTTTTGACAGACAATAATACATACTGTTGCTATAGTTTAAATAGATTTTTTTTGTGTTTTAAACACTACGGGTAGAATGCACGAACATAAGGTAGCTTACGTCTCGTCTTAAGCCTTCTTATTCTTCTATAGTCTCAACGAGGTGTAAGCTGCGTCTTGCTTGTGCATTTTGCCATAAGTCTATAAAATTCGTCACCTCAAGTGTCTAATGTCTTATTTTATTTGTAAAATACTCCAAATTAAGATCACTTTATTATTGAGATAGGCCATTATATAACCAAGTTGAGTTTCTCTAACATTCAAACACGAGATGTGCTATTGTAAGTCCTCTTTTTATTTGATGATAATTATATATTGTTCTTCTTTATTAACAAGCCAATCAACTTTCGTAAAAAAAAGAAAATGGAAACATTTTGATTCGCTTCATTTTTTTTCTCCATTAAATTTAAAGATTTATAGCGCACACATACTTCATAACGTCAGAGGTGAAGAAAATGATAACCACATACATGATAAGATTAACAATGCATGCATGATCTAATAATAAAATGAATATTGCACCTGTAGAAGGTAAGAGAATCTAAAAGTTTAAAGGGAAAAAACATAACAAAATATAGTTAACCAGACATGCAAATTGAGAATAAAAACAAACCAACAATGAAAAACAATCACCTATGTATAGCATCCTTTTGTTCTAAATTTAATGCGCATCATTAAGCACCCAAACTGACCTATGTGCAACATGGACGACCCAGGGATTTATTTTAAAATACCATAATATTTTACAAGAACAATGACAAGTATTTTACTTTATTTCAGACCCGGTGGCTCAGTTGGTAGACCGAAGCGGCTTTTATTCAGATGTCTTCGGTTCGATTCCTTGAACAGACCGTCTTTTCTACAGTACTTGTTTGGTTGATAAGGAATGTATGCTAAGTTCTTAATTTTTTTTATTTTTTTATTTATTTATTTATTTTTTTAAGTTAACTAATGTGTACTATTTAGATACAACTATGTTTAAGTAAAACTTTTGCTAATTGTGTTGCTGCATGTATATTTGTATAACTGTTTATATGTATTCATCTTGCAAAGCCTGTACAAAATAATTTTTGATATGTATGTTCTTAATATATATATTGACTGAATAAACATTGAATTGAATTGAATTGAATTGAATTGGTTCCCAAATAACGTGGCAGTGCAAATAATGTCAGTCGGTCTGCAGTCAGGTAGCCGTATAGGAGATTGGTTTTAGGAAACCTAGGAGAAATTAAACCAGGAGATAACTTTACCTACTCGAGCCAACGACAAGAGTTGAGTTGGTTTAACGTCCAGAGTCAGCATTATAGTAGACTATATTTTGTGGACGGGCCCAAGACTACCGTCTGACAATTGTATGTGCTGCCACACACGAAACAGGGCAGGGATACCAAGACGCTTGTCGCAGCCGGTCACGTTATACTGGCACCGACCCAACCAGTTAACGACACGAGTTAATTATAATAATGTCACTTTCTGTAAATCTCATCTCTTAACTTTTATGATATAAAAAAAAATAATTCTCCACAACGGTTTTGTATGTGTTTGTTTGTCACAGCTGTTTTCATAACATTTAATGGTCATTCCGTGTGAAATGTAAAACGTAAAAGCTGATCAGCTAAACTTATAATTATAATAAATGATACCGACAATTCGGTCTTTGATCAGTGGATAAGATCAATGTGGATATATGGATATATGGATAATTCATCGTGAGATTTCCTAGTTCCTCCACAAGAACTAACCGCCAAACTAACATACTTTGTAAATTGAGATCAGTCGTTGCTGATTTAACATTTTAGAACTTTAGATTGGTGCTTTAATTAGCGCAAAAACAGTAATTCTTTCTTACAGGAGAGGAACAAATAATTTACTGTTAAACCTTAATCTAAAAAAAACAACAACTCTTTATTAGAAAACAACAACAACCACCACACAAAAAAAACAACAAACAAGATTCATCCTAATCGAGTTTCGACTCCGTTGTCGTATCAGATTTGATCCACCCGTTTCCTTAATTTGAGCTATGAGAGAATTCGTGGGCATTTATTTCACTGCACAATTCGCCCCTCTAAAAATCTAAAAATACGTAAGCCTAAAAGCAAATGCTATATAAGAGCCGCGGACAAGTAAAAAAAAAAGTCTAATTATTTATGGAGTCATTAGAATATAAGTGAACACCGGTTAAAGTTTGATAGTAACTGATTTATTCCGTATAAAAGAACAACTTTAAATCCAGTGAAAACTGTAAAGGCGTTGACTCACAAGTCCGATCCGTTTCCAACCGGATAAAATTTATCCTTAAGAGCGCTGAACGCTGTAAATGAAGCGTTGAACAGTATTTTTTATTATAGTTGTTACTAGGCATTGGTAACATATTTTGGCTTTAGGTAATATTGCCTAGCCTTTTTAGCCAGACTTTTGGACTCTTAAAATAACAATACGAATTTTTCGCAGATAGAATCTGGGTGTCTGTCTTTGCGTTTGAGAAACTGTCTTCTTCGTAGATCCACCAAAAAAGAAAAAACAAACAAAAATTGAAAACGACGAATCATTGAAAGATGATGTGCTTTCTCAATTGACTTCTATAGCAGAACGACTAAAGGCTCATGTGGTGAGGAAATGTTTTTAAAGATTACATAATTTTGCATAGAGGCTGACCAAAAGTCTCAAAGATGGATACGTGTTTTAGACTGACAGTCTGACGTTACGTCGTACACACTATACGAAATGTTGAGTAATTGCTGAAAAAAATACATTGTTTAAAGAAAGAAACAAATTGACATCCCCACCACCCTAATAGACAACTAAAACAACAAAACACAACGACAACAACAAACAACAACAGCAACGACAACAGCAAACAAACAAACAAAAAACATTTGCGGATACGTACATTTTTACCGGAAACAGAGTCAAATTCCGCCCCATAGTGGTCAAGTGGTGAAAAAAGAATACTGATGTTTTGCACCACATCACATGCACAGGTCTTGTTAATTATTTAAGTTTTCATTTGTTGTGCACTTTTTGTCCACTTAAAACCATATTGTCATTAAGACCAAACCGAAGAAAGCAGACGCCAAAGATGCACGTTTGTGAAGTGCCTGACACCACTTACAACACATGCTCCACTTTAACCACGCTGCATTTAATCTGTGGCTCAAAGAGAGAAAAATAATAAAAAGTACAAAATAAAACCTACATTGCCGGATGTTTATTCATAGAGAGAAAACTACTTAAACCTGTGAACAATCTGAAATGAATCAGAGTATTTTTGTTGACAAAAGCTGTGCATTCTAGTTCAAGCAATATGCTTATTTCTAAAATGGTAAGTTTTTACTGCATCTCACTTTCCTAATGTAAATCTCAAAGTGTCAATTTCAAATAATGTCAAAATATCCATGCTTGATTTTTTAGCTCGCTAGTTTATCTGATTTGGTCGGTTTTTTTTTTGAATATTTAAAAGAATAACACACGTATTATTTACGATATTATTTAAGCGTTGACTAACAATGATAACGATGTGATGGACACCAGTCTTTTTAGTTTTGTTGCAACTGTTTCGTGTTTAAAGACAAATGGAGATAACTTTAACATTAGGATAAAGGTCTGCAAAATGCAAAAGTTTACCTTTAAGTATGACGAATAGTGCTTAGAGAACATTGTCCAAAACTTGCAAAATTCACACTTTATCTTTATCCTGCAATGTTTTTAGTTATATAGATAGCACAATGGACTTGTTTATTTATCTCCAGAGTCAAGTAAGGCGTTGGACATTGTACCATGGTACCTGGCAGCTGATCCTACTGTACATCCTCTCGTCTGCAACATGTGAAAGCCTCACACCGAGACCATTTTCGTTGACCGTTAGCCCGGAAATCGTGATCCGTGACGTCACTAAAGACATTCGGGTTTATTGCGGGTATGACGGGAAGACAGCGTCACAAATACAGGAAATATCAAAGGTAGTGTTGTTCAAGAAAACCGGTGAAAACTGGATCCAACTGACAGAGTCTAGATGGTACAACACACCCCTCAAAGATGCTGGCATGGAGGTTTCGTACGATCAGAGGAGGTTGCTCAAATTCAAATCGGAACTCGCGAACCAAAATGTTTTCGGTATTTACAGGTGTGACGTCATCGGGTTTGACAAATGGGCGACCAGTGTCACAGAAAGCTCCCCAGAGGTTGAGCTCATAAATAGAGATCTGACCTCATTCCTGATCGAGACAAATTCTTTGCAGCAGCGCCAAATAGAATCTCTTAAGGAAGAAATAGCTTCCTTAAAAGCTAGCTCAAATGGTGAGCTTAAAACTGTAAAGGAACATGTGTATTGGCTGACCATGAAGCTTAAACATCTCAGTACAGAACTAGTTTCGGGAATTAAAGACCAGATTTCTTTAGCTGATGAAGTTAGACAAAACATTTCGACGTTACGCGAAAACATCACAGATGACAAAACGTCTTTGGAGACATATCTAAACGGGCAACGACACGATATTGTATCTATTCGTGGCAATTATCTCTCACTGAAAAATGAAATTTCTGTTGCTAAGGATGACATTAGATACAACACTGTCAATATTTCTGCTTTAAATGACCATATTAACTCTATCACAACGTCTGTAGAAAATCGATTTTCTTCATTCGAAACGGAGGTTCTGGACAATGTAACTGGCGTGCTCGCAGCAGAAAAGAAAACTGTTTCAGCGGTTCGTGAACAGTTGGGGGATATCAACGTCCATTTGAGTCGACTCAATCATAGTTTTGACGCCATGGATATCGGAATCTTAAGTCTGAAGGGCGACTATGGTCGTACTAAAAGTCAAGTTGTCGGTCTTGTAGGAAATCTTCAGTCTGTCAAAGAAAGCATGACTACACTGAGTGGACATGTTAAAGCCATCAACAGAAACATTTCGAACGTTGACATGGATGTCGTTGACATGAAAACTAACGTGTCTTCATTAGGCATAAATGTCAATGCTATACAAGAGCAGGTCCTGAGGCTTTCTGGTAATATGAGCGCCGTTAAAACAAACGTGAGTAGATTACACGAGGATGCTCGTATTGCAGAAGGAAAAGTTATGACTTATCAAACAGATTTGAACAACGTCTACGCAAACATGTCTGCTTTTACAAAAGACGTGAACAACCTGAACAAACAAATGACATCAGTTGAAGAAAAAGTCAAGGTCTCAGCTGGAATAGTTTCCCTTTTCAGAGGCGACTTAAACGCGATGACTAGGAACGTGTCCTCTCTCCGTTGGAGTGTGAACACAGCTCAAGTGACCTCAACGGCTCTTGTTCAGAATATAAGCACTCTACAAGGAAACCTGTCATCCTTAACCGGAGACGTGAACACTGTGAAGAGAGATATCCGCACTCTAGGCACAGACGTCGACTCTGTGAAGGCTAAAACATCTAATCTCGATGGGCAATTGAATGCAACAAAAAAGCAAATGTCCAGCCTCTATGGAGATGTAAATTCGCTTAAGACCGAACGTGCCGCATTTACCAAAGAAATGACTTCACTTAAAACTAAGGTTTCAGCTGCAAGTTACGACGTTCGTAATGTGCAAGACAAAGCTGTGTCCACCGCTAGAGAAATAGCTTCTCTAAAAAACAAGGTGTCCCTACTGACAAATAAAAGTGGCACATCGCTAAACAGGAAACAGACCTCTCCTAACAGCAAAATCTCCGGAAACCGACATAGACCCGAGGCCGTTACGCAAAGATCACTGGTTTCTTCCTTTTTTATCTGATGATAGAGACATGTATCCTCCTCCTTTTAACTTTGATGGTAGAGTAAGAGGTTTTTAACAGAGTTTTGCTCTCGCCTAGTTAAAAGTATCTTTGATTCGTAAGAAATATTCTATACGGCGCCTTTACCGGTAGGTTTCTACATAGCCTAACGGTGCTAGTTGGAAAGAAAGAGGCATAATCTGTTAATTGAAACTGTTAAGAAGCTGCTTTTCTTTGTCTTTGAAGGGTGTGGGCGATCTGGCGCAAGTAGTAGAGCGTTTGTCACCGGACTGGGATGACCCAAGATCAGACGAACTTCATTTATTTGTACAATTCTCTCCCCTATCGATTTGAAGTTCTCGGTCAAATGCTATCGGCTGAGACAGGAGTCCTGGTATCCCCGCACTGACGCTGTGCGGCAGCACGTAAAACTGTCCGACATTAGTCTTGGGACCAGTATACGATATAACATTGCTGGTGACGTGGGACAATAATAAACCAACAGGCTAACTCTGCCGACTAAGCTACCTCGCCTCCTCCCAATTCGAAGGTAACCGGTTCGAGACCCACGAACAGGCAAATAATTCCGCCCCCTACTGGTTGAGTCGATGTCAGTATAATGGGACTTAATGAAACAGGAGTCCAAGCCTCCCCGCAACTTCTCTGTCTGGCAGCACGTAAAATTGTCTTGTGGAACGTATTCAAGTTGTTGGTTTAACGTCCAACATCAGCACTATATAGGCTATATTGTGGACGGGCCCCAAAACGGACGTCTGAAAATTTTATGTGCTGCCACACACGAAACAGGGCGGGGATACCATGACTCCTGTCTCAGCCGGTCACATCATACTGACACCGGCCCAACCAGTAATTGTCGTGTAGAGGTTTTGAGCCTTAGTCAGCTTTCATGAGGGGCGAGTTAGCTGTTGGCATAGGGTGCATTTGTTTGTTTGCTACTTAGCGTCTAACGTGAGCATTATAAGGGTTATATTGTGGATGCGCCCCAACACTGAGGTCTGACAACTTTACGTGCTCCACATAGAGAGAGAGAGTGCTGAGATACAATAAATCTTTTCTCAGCAGTTCACACTGTAGTGACATCGATCCAGGCAGTGCAGCACAAGAGTTTGTTTTTTACGGTACGTCAGCACAGTCTTAGCTAATACGTTGTTACTAGGGAACACAATATGATTATTAATGGTTTTCTCCTATCTTGGGTTTCGAAACAGGGACCCCTCGAATGGTCGACATACGCACTTACACTTGGTCTGGTTCGCTCTCAAAGTTTAGTTTTCAGAGTTAAAAAACGTGACCATAAGCTTTTGTTAGGTTGATGAGCCCCTGTTATACGTATACTGAGAAATTAGTACAGTTTCGAACCCCCGCTTTCTTCTAGTCAAATCTGGACATTGTTGATTGGCTATATACTCTTCTTCTTATACATACACAAACTTAATTATTGAATGCGCGTAGTTTTATTAGCTTTTTCTTCATTTGTAAAAGTATGCTTTTAATTTGTTACATGCATTTATACATTTTAGCTTTTAAAACTGATGCTGTTAATTGCTGATCAGTCTTTTTCACACATTGCCTACAGTTTTTTTTTGTTTCTTTTGTACTTCTTTTCTTTTATCAAAACTTAATTATTAGAATTTCGTTCTTGGTTCCCTTACGAGCCAGTAGAGATATAAAGCAACATCTTTTTGAATTGCCCATATACAATGTTTATGTTCCAATAGGTATCACTCATTACAGTTTTATTATATCTTCCTAAAACATCTCATATTCTTTTATGAGAAAAATTGTCTACAAAATCAATGTTTGTTTTCTACTTAATATGCCAAATATTTCATTTACTATAGTCAACACCATTATTAAATATAATTTCAAAATATTCGAATGCGTAAACTATTATGATTTAAAATTCAAATGTAAATCATTTTCTTACACATATGCAGCATTTTATTTTTGAATTAAACGGCATTGATGAAAGAAATCATTTTAATTTTAAAAGCACAAATAATCTCAGAAATAAACAAAAATAATACCAAACACAAATAATCTCAGAAAGAAACAAAAGTAATAACAAACACCGAATGCCACCACAATAAAGAAAAATATCATTCGAATTGAAATATAATTTTTCTTTATTTTCGAAAGATAGAAAGACAGTACTTGGTCATGAGAGAAAAGAAAACAATAATTGTATGCCGGCATACAAAAAAAACGGCATAAAGTTGAAGAAGGGCGATATAACAATAGTTTTTTTTTTGGAAATTAAAAGCAACAATCATTATTTATGCATTGATATTAGTAAAGAAGAGGCACAATACACAGATGGAAATCTTGCCACTACACTAAATTATTTTTTCTGAGAAATGCACGCAACCAAGCTAGGAATACTATCGTATTTTTTTTTGGTTTCGTTCAAAGTGAAAGTGAAAGTAGCTTTCTTCGTTACTAAAACAACCAGGCGGGACTGCTAAATCTAGATCTAGCTCCGCGCCTCTCTACAGCTTAGCAAGCGAGGTGTAACGCAAACTCGCTCTTGATTTGACTTCAGCGCGACAAAGCCCCACAGCATTTAATTTTTAATTTGGTTTTAATAGATAAGAAAAAAAAACAACCCAGAAAGTGCATAGTTATAGATGTACATTGCTGCACGAAATTATTCACCGCGTTGAAATTCATCGCTGAGAGTTAGCGCGAATACAACAGGTTAGCCAAGCTGTCCCGTTTGGTTATTTTAGCTTGGACCAAAGCAAGATTAATGACGACCATAACTTTGAAGTCTTGTCCAACTTAATACAAAAACTTTGTATCTAAATCTATTCCCTCGAAAACCTTTGAAAAAAAAAACACCCACCAACTTGCATTGATTCAACATGATAATGAAAAAAAATGTATTATGGATTTAGTCCAAGTCGTTTATATATTACTAGCCAATGTGTAAAGACAAACTTAGGTGGAAATGTCTGATAGTTTTCCATTTACTTTGAAACTGTTTTACAAGTTAAAAAATAGACCGTACAATTAAATACAATATAATGTAAATAAATATATTACTACTGTATATACACACAATTAGCTTACTTCGTATAACCTTATTGATTTTTATGTTTCATAATAATTATTATATTTTGAAATTCACTTGTCTTCATTGTTATAGATTAGAAGTGCAAAAACGTAGCAATAAAAAAACAGAGGATGATTCGACTTTAATCGATATTAATATAATGTTTTTTAAATCTTATCTATGATAAAGTCATACGTCCTGGATTTACAATAAAAGTCCCCACTCTTAACGTATTAACATTTTAAAAAAGGTACTTTCCATTCAAAATCACTTCCATCCAAAACTCTTCATTATATTGGGATGACAAGTTAATTTCCAAAAGCCCCCCAAGTTTGAAAAGTC
Source organism: Elysia chlorotica (assembly GCA_003991915.1). NCBI lineage: Eukaryota > Metazoa > Mollusca > Gastropoda > Plakobranchidae > Elysia > Elysia chlorotica. The sequence goes on along the minus strand of RQTK01000106.1, from coordinate 165,789 downwards.
ACATTTTCTATTAGTAGGCCCTATAGTTTTTTTTTTTTGTTTGTTGTTGTTTTTTAGGGGGTGATTCTATCAATTTAATTTAAAGTGCTCTGTTTTTGTATAGGGACCGATATGGTTTGTACAAAAGAATATTATTAATGGCTGGTTAAAGAAAGAAAAAGTTACAAAAAAGACACTTGTATGAAAGGAGATATTTTAAAACGGATAATTCCAACCATGTTCATTAAACATGAAAAAAAAACAACAACATACAAAACATTTCTTTCTTATTTGTACACAACATATTTTACATGTAAAAATATTGGCCATTTGGGACTTACTAAAAATATTAAAAAGTACTAACATTTCAAATTTCAAAATGTATCAATCAAGGAATGCAATTATTAGGGTATTTACCATCATAAAAAATGACTCAAAAATTCATCTAAGAAACATTAAAGTAACAACATCACATCTATAGAAAAGAAAATATATCTCTTTATGTGCGTCTCTACGGTAATTAATTACTTTTCAGATAAACCACCAGAAGCCCATATCTCGTGCTATTGCAGTTTTGAGAAAATTAAAAAAAAAAAAAAATAATAATAAAAAATTCCTTTCTTCTTGAAGTAACAGATGGGGATATCACAGAGTGACCCCCTTGGATTTTTATTTAGATATAGATTAAGATTAACAATAAGATTTTGAATAAGACTTAGATTTATATTTTTAATTAAATTTAGAAGTTAATAGACCTATTGGTTTAGATTTAAATTTATGCTTGTGTTTAGAGTACAAAATACATTATGCTAATTTTTTTCGTACCGAGTTAAAATAAATTAGCGCATTTAGATTTTGACTTAGTCTTGTACACATATTGATTGCAAAATGGCATATGTCTTTTTATGATTGGGGATTGTAAATAAATTAACAAAATGTATGTTTAAACGTATATTTTGTAAAATCCTTATCATAATGATGTTAAAACGAGTGGGCAAAAATAAATTTCACCAGACACTACATCACTTGTGGGTTTTCGTGCTTTAAAAAGTAATGTTCAAATGTTTTGAAGCTTCGCACAGAAGAACATAGTTATTTAATTTTTCATTTCCAACCATAGCCTCAAGAATCAGCAGAAAAATAACAAAGTTTTTCTTATTAACATTAACATTTAGTTTTTATTTCAATTACTTGTTCGAATATTTTATATCTGGTGTTTTTCATAATAAGAAGGCAGTAAGTTTGCTTTTTTTAAAACCAATTTTGAACGCATAAACAAGTGAAAAAAATATTTATACATAAATGTACATAAAATAAGGGGGATATAAGTAAAATAACAGATTGATTATAAGGTTTGTAGCTTATTTGCTTGCACTCCAAGTAAAAGGTATATTTAATCAATTATCATAGACCTTAAAATGGAAAATGATTTTCATCCAAAGTTTGAATACATGTTGTTGTAGAAAGAAATACATAAACTTATCCCCCCCCTCTCTCTCTCCCTCTCTCTCTCTCTCTCTCTCTCTCTCTCTCTCTCTCTCTTAGATGCATTTATTACGAGGCTTCCAAAAATAATAAACAGTCTCACACACACACACACAAAGAAAAAGAATATTTGCATATAGAACCGAAGTGAGCTATATCACTACAATATTAGGCGCAGTTAGGATAGGTTACATTCTTAGTATAGAAGGCTGGAAAAAAAATTAAAAAAAAAACCTCACTGAGTATTTTGTCCTAACTATGATAATTATTTAAAATAAGTAAGTCTCTATTATCATTGCAACGCAATTCGGTGACTTTTGGGGTGATTCTATCAACGTCATTTTGGGCAGCCTCAAATTATTCTCTTCACCCTAAATTATTAAATAAATACGGGATCTGTTTGCTTTATATTTTCGTTCTAGGCATATCCTTATTTATGTATGTAATTTGAAAGTTAATGGTTCGTTGTTAGAGTCTCTCTATTTAGAAATAGAGAGCGCAAGTTATTGTTTTTATTTGTAAACAACACACGGAGAAGTTAGAAGCCTAACTAGTGGAGGAACAAAATCAGTTCAATTTCTATGTTTAGACTTTTTCCACATAAAGAGATCAAATTGGTAAAGTTTTTTTTTCTGTCATTCATTCAGTCAGTTCACAGAATTAAAAACACACCGACCAAAAAAAAAAAAAAACAAATAAAAAAACAACAAAAAACAACAACATACAAACAATGTAGCCCCGAACGTGTAAGCATGTCTTGAAATCTACTTAGAAAATGTAAGGATTTACATCAAATTGGTTAAGTTTTTTTCTGTCATTCATTCAGTCAGTTCACAGATTTAAGAACACACCGACCAAAAAAAAAAAAATCAACAACATACAAACAATGTAGTCCCGAACGTGTAGGCATGTCTTGAAATCTACTCAAAATGTAAGGGTTTACACGAAGCGATTTTCAAAGCTTTCATGAACCCTGTTCATTAAAAATAAAGTAAGCTTAGATTATTATTGAAATCCTCTCTCACCCCTTTAATCCCACAAAAGTCACCCTATTTTAATCCCATAACGGGATTGTTAACAGATTTCCCTTTCCTCCTACTTTATCCCCGTGTAAATCATGTTAAGAGATCCCTCTTCCCCCAATTTTAACCACATTGAGATCAATCTGTTAAGATCCTCCTTTTTCGACCACCTTAAACCCATAAATGTCACATTGGGAGACTCCCTTTCAACCTACTTTAACCCATAAATGTCACATTGGGAGACTCCCTTTCGACCTACTTTAACCCATAAATGTCACATTGGGAGACTCCCTTTCGACCTACTTTAACCCATAAATGTCACATTGGGAGACTTCGTTTCGACCTACTTTAACCCATAAATGTCACATTGGGAGACTCCCTTTCACCTACTTTAACCCATAAATGTCATATTGGGAGACTCCGCTTCGACCTACTTTAACCCATAAATGTCACATTGGGAGACCCCGTTTCAACCTACTTTAACCCATAAATGTCACATTGGGAGACTTCCTTTCAACCTACTTTAACCCATAAATGTCACATTGGGAGACTCCGCTTCGACCTACTTAAACCCATAAATGTCACATTGGGAGACTTCGTTTCCACCTACTTTAACCCATAAATGTCACATTGGGAGACTTCGTTTCCACCTACTTTAACCCATAAATGTCACATTGGGAGACTCCCTTTCGATCTTCTTAAACCAAGAAATTTGACATTGGGAGACTCCGCTTCGACCTACTTAAACCCATAAATGTCACATACATTGGGATACTCCCTTTCAACATACTTTAACCCATTAACGTCACATTGGGAGACTTCGTTTCGACCAACTTTAACCCATAAATGTCAATCTGTTAAGATCCTACTATTTCGATCACCTTTAACCCATAAATGTCACATTGGGAGATTCCCTTTCGACCTACTTTAACCCATTAACGTCGCATTCGGAGACTCCGCTTCAACCTACTTTAACCCTATAGCAGTCAAGTCAGTGGTAAATACCCGGTCACAACCCGTTCCTGTCTCAATCAATGATGATCTTGTTTGGATCCCCCGAATCTTCCAACGGCACCACACTATTGGATGCCACACCGCTCAGTTTCTCCACCTCCTTCATCTTGTCTTTAGCTTTGCCGCTCTTTTCACCACTGCTGCTGCCGCTGCTGTTGTTGTTGTTGTTGTTGTTTTGCGTTCGCGTCAGGTTGTTGTTGTTGGCGTTGTTCGGGTTGAACTTGTTTAGCGTCCCGTCCCCTTCTAGCGAGCCAACGTGCCACACGTTGAGCGTTCCGTCGTATGAGGAAGTGAAAAGTTTTCCTTCAACCACCTGGGTTATGTGGAAAAAATAGCGTCAGAATATATATGATCCCCCTATTGTTGTTGTTAGCGTCTCTTTATAATTTTAGGATGACCAAATGTGCCGTTGAAAGACAAATAATGTTATATCTTGCCTTATTTTTTAAAGTTGATTAAGGAAAGTAACATCAGTTTACCTGTTTAATTTATTTATGTTAATTTTTGTGCATATTTTTTTATATTCATTGAAATAAACACGTGAAATATATTTCCAATAGCTATATTTAAGTGCATAGTCTTAGTTTTTATTTTTTTCATCGATCACCACAAGGATAGCATATTGGGTCTATTTTTCATTTTTTTTAGGTATTTGTAGGTATATTTCACATCATATATAATACAGTTTGTTTAATATCTCTTTTTAAGAACTGATGAGATATTTCATGTTTAATTAAAAATTATTACATTATGTTGTTTTTAATCTTATTGCTCTCTACAGCTCATATAAAAAAAACCTGAATTCTTCGTATTTTCGTAATTTCTGTTGACAAAACGTTCTATATTTTAATTGCTATTTAAATTGCAAAAAAAAAAACGTTTATAATTGGTCAACACACATTCATATAAAATTAACTTTACTAAAAGTGTTTGTTGGCACTAGTCAGCGAATTTCAATTATGTATTTGAGGATACATTTTATATAGTTTGTCTATGAAATTTCCAGTTGCTCTTAGTCATTGATACAATCAAATTAAGTATAACACAAAATTAATTATTAATTTACTTTTTTTGGTCATGAATTGTTATTCTCAAATTGCATTTTTGACCCAAAATGATATTATTTAAAATATACAACAATTGATATCGCAATAACAAGTTAATATTATTTCCAAGACTTTAACATTCTTCATTTAAACTTGAAAAACAATAGTTTGAGCATTCAGTACTTAATTTGTAATCTCTTCTTATATGAACAAAAGACGGGAAGATCACATTATTGCGATATTAAATACTGAAAGTCTTGTTTGTACCAAAATGCTGTTGTTTACAACAATGAAGAATAGGATAGACGAAAATCCACACTTTCTATTGTCCAACATTGATCAATATAAAAACAATGGTACGACATTTAAAAACACGAAAGAAAAAAATAGAAGCAGTGAAGCTGAACAGTGTTACAATATTTAAGAGGCATACATAAATTAGAAAAGTTCACGGGTTCTAAGACTATACAAACGCCCATCTCTATGGCAACAGCGAAATAGACAAGGACTTGACACAGTAACTGTTCTAATCTGTCTGCTTAAAGCAACGTTAATCCTTTCTAATTCATTCGTTAAAATATGTTGCAATGTTTATTTTTCCTAATCGTTCCTTTTGAAGGAGCTAGAAATATTAAAAGATTAAAAATAGGAAAACGTCACCAAAAACAAAGAGGGGAAATGTTCTCTTGCCTTTTCTTAAAAAAGAAACATAAATGAAAAGTCGAAACAACAGGGTTGACGAGAGAAGGTAAGTGGGAATTTTGGCCTTTAATTTTCAAAGCAGAGGCTGTAAAGAAGTTTAATAAAATAATTATAATTGTACATTGAATATAAAAAAGAACATTCTTTGAGTGCATTCCTGTCTTTTCTTCTTTATCCTCTCTATATTCTCCTACTTTTCTCATTCACTTTTAACTCTTTCTCAATATCTTTCACTCAAATTAACCTTTTCTTTCCCTTTCGCTTTCTGACCTTAAAATCTATAATTCTAAGTATCAAAGTCTTTGTTTTGTATTAACAACCCCATCCCTCGAAAAAAAAATACACAAAAAACCCCAACAACAAACAATAACACAATTTTTTTTTCAGTCACGTTAAAGTTCTCTTTGTCCCGAAGCCTATGTACGACCACATTCGCCTCAGTCTCAATATGATATTGCTTATCTTCAAAGCATAAATAAAACAATATAACAAAAGGTACAAAGTTTTTTAAGTAGTCATAGAAACACATAAACAAAAACTTTCCTTCTCTTTGTTTTTATAAATGTAATAAATGTACCTTAAAATTCGGTTGTTCATTTTTGCCTAGCTAGCTTTTCCCAATACATCTTTTTAATTTTAAATCACCGACGTCAAGCGACCGGTATCGATCTGTAACTTATAAAAGAAATCGATTGAATATCTGAATACCGAGATGCCATTTCGCTCTGGTGACGTTAAGGTTTTAGCGGCTGCTGGGGAACTATAGAGGAAAAAAGACAAAGGGGTTCACACCAGTGTACGAAATGTTTTTTGTTTTCTCATATTTTTTTACAGGCCTAAACAGAGAGGAGGTAGAGAAACTCTGGGAGGGGGGGTTAGGGTTTAAAATATGGAATACGAGAGTTTTGAGATATTTTATAGAGTAAAACAGATCAGAGAAGGTAGATTAAAAATTAATAATTTCTTCAAAAACAAAAGAGGGATGAAATGGAGACACATCAAAAGAGGGCGAATAAGAGAGAAGAGGTGTGGAGGGAATGTTAGAGAAAGGGGTACGTGGAGAAAGAGATAGGGAGAGAGAACGAGAGAGAGACAGAGAGGAAATTCGCTCTCTGTTTGTCTGTCTGTCTGTCTGTCTTTGTCTCTCTCTCTGTCTCTCTCTCTCTCTCCCCCTCCCCACCCACCCACTAGAGAAACCTGTTTATGGCGACTATCGCCTTGTAACGTTGGAGCAGAAAACAGTAACCCCCCCCCTCCCCCAGGTTTCCATTCTAACAAAGGAGCTGTGGTGTCACAAATCCTAGGGTGACGAATGTAGGAGACACTTCAATAATTCACAGGTCTCGACCATCAAATGAGAGGACATTCACAAAGTCACAAACCCATCGATCGGCTTGGATCCATGGGTGTTTAGGGTCATTAGTTGAGAAATTCGACGCTCCAACAGTTATTGGTGTTAGTCTCGTCAAAATAATGTTTCCCTTTTTGTTATCTTCTTGTTAGCTAGATGGTGAAACACAAACTTTAACACCGTTTACTCACACAAAAACGATGTTTATTGCGACACATAACACAGAAAGTCAAATAAATAAGTTACTGTCAACAACAACAACAACAACAACAACAACAACAGTAACAACAACAACAACAACAACAAAACAACAACAACATTTGCAACAACATCAACAACAAAAATAGACCGAATAACTAGGATATTGGTTGAGGGTGTTTAAGAGATACATGTATGTGTCTGCGATGGCGAAGGTGTAGGAAGGCGATGATACAGTTCAGGCCTATGGCGAGAGGGTAGCATTTCGGACTGATAGTCTTAACATGCAGGTGTAGTGAGCAATAAGATACTACCACTAATTCTATAGAGGCATGCACAGTAAGCAACGGGGAAATTAATGTGCCTGGCGCAATCTCAAAGTCAATTGACTTGTACCGTACAGTTAACCATAATGTTAAGAATTACGCAAGACCCAAGGCTTTCAAAAGAACGGGCCAAGTAACCGAAATGATTGGAATGAACACATTTCAGATTTTAGCGTATAAGGGTAACAAAGATTATATCTCTTATAAATCATTACCATAGTTAATTCAGATTAATACTCAGAGATACTTTTTTGTTCAGCCCACTCAGCCTACACTGCAATAAAGAGAAATGACCCAACTGCTCCTGCTTTTTTAATAGTATAATTAGCTTGGACTCTAAATGCAATTTTCGGTCTTCCTTGGAGACTCTGCCTGCTATTTTTAGAAACCACGCACCTGTCCAAACTACCCAAAATAATAGGCACAGCCTCCAAATTGGTTGAATGCAGTGAACACATTTTTGAATAACAAAGGTCATAGAGATCTATTTTATTTTAAATTAGTAATATAGTTAGGGCAGAATGGTTCTTAGTGAGTATATTTTGTTCAGCCTGCAGGCCTACTAGCTTAACAATGTAGACTGTTCCAATTGTACCTAATATTTTAATGATATAGCTCAATTTGTTTCGCAATGAAAATATTTGTTTTGTTGTTAGTTTTTGGTGTTTGTACCTCTTATTTTTGGAAGCCTCCACTTTTAGTACAAAATCAACAATAATATTAGGAAAGTCACTCGATGCACATAATGAAATGTGAACACTGGTAATTCTAGGAGGGAGGGAGTGGAGATTGGGGTATAGGTAGTGAAAGGAGTGAGAGAGATAGAAAGATAGGTAGAGATATAGAGATAGAGAGAAGGATAGGTATATCTAGAAAGCTACTGAAAAATGAGAGACACACAGAGAGATAGAGAGATAGAGACAGAGGCAGAGACAGAGAGAGAAAGAGAAAGAGAGAGAGAGAGAGAGAGAGAGAGAGAGAGAGAGAGAGAGAGAGGAGGTGGAGAGATAGATGGTGAAAATGAAAACAACAACAACAACAACAACAACAACAACAGCAACAACAACAGCAATCAATGTCCTTTTATCGCGAAAAAATCTTGAGATCTAACCTGTATCAAAAGCGTGAACATCAATGTTTTTTTACGTTTGCCGCATGCACACGAACTGTCAAAAAATACGACCAAAGCCGTATTTTCTCACATTGTTCGACTCAAAATTTAACAGTATCATGTCATCTCATTGGCGATTTAAGTTAGATGCTCAGTAGCTAATTGTAAGCTTGTTGGACTTCCAATACATTCATAAACAACAACAGTAGCGCTTGTCTTCATGCAAGGTAGGGTTTATAAGTGTAACCTTGTGTACAGCTTACGAGTGGTATAATGATTATAGGAATAAGAAGGCTTACGACAAGTAGTGAACTACCGTGACATTGTAATTGCGTTCTAAATTTAAAGGCCCAGTTTTTTACTAAGAGTATGTGTGTGTGTTTATGTGTGACTGTCGCACTACTGTATGTTACATGTCGCACTACTGTAAATTGACAATCCTACTATACTGCAGGTTAACTGTCACATTACTGTAGGTTGACTGTCACACTACTGTAGGTTGACTATCACACTGCTGTAGGTTAACTGTCACACCACCGTGTGTACCTGTCATACTACTGTATGTTACCTGTCACAGTACTCTAGCCAAGTTAACTGTCACACTATACTTTAGGTTACCTGTCAAAATACTGTAAATTACATCTCCTGAAGGTTACCTATAGCACTACTGTAAGTTGACTGTAACACTGGTCTAGGTCACTAGTCACACAGCTGTTAAACTACTTTATGTCATTTGTCACACTACTGTCTCACTACTGCAGGTTACCTGTCCCATTACTGTAGGTTACCAATCACACTACTCTAGGTTAAGTGTGACACAACTGTTGGTTACCAATCACACTACTCTAGGTTACCTGTCACACAACTGTTGGTTACCAGTCACAGTGCTGTAGGTTATTTGTCACAGTATTCTAGGCTACCTGTAATACTAATGTATATTACTTCTCTCATTAATGTATGTTACCTGTAAGACAACCGCATGTTAGATGTCACACTATTGTGTGTTACCTATCGCATACCTGCTTTTTACCTGTCACAAATTTGTATGTTACATGTCACACTGCTAAAAGCTAATTGTCACAGTATACTGTAAGTTACCTGTCACACAACTGTAGATTACATGTCACAGTACTCTAGGTTACCTGTCACTCTATTGTAGGTTAACTGTCACACCACCGTATATTAAGTCCAACAAGCTTACAATTAGCTACTGAGCATCTAACTTAAATAGCCACTGAAATGACATGGTACTGTTAAATTTTGAGTCAAACAGTATGAGAAAATACGGCTTTGGTCGTATTGTTTGACAGTTCTTGTGCATGCGGCAAACGTAAAAAACATTGATGTTCACTCTTTTTATACAGGTTAGATCTCAAGCTTTTTGCACGATAAGAGGGCCTTGGTTGCTGTTGTTGTTGCTGTTGTTGTTGTTATTGTTGTTGTTGCTGTTGTTGTTGTTGTTGTTGTTGTTATTGTTTTCCTTTTCACCATCTATCTCTCCACCACCTTCCTCTCTCTCTATCTCTCTCTCTCTCTCCCTCTCTCTCTCTCTCTCTCTCTCTCTCTCTCTCTCTGTGGCTATTATTTTGGGTATCATCGTTCGTGAGCGAGGTTTCCAAAAATAGCAGGAAAAATCACCAAGGTAGACAAAAAAGTGCATTTAGAGTCCAAGTGAATTATACTATTACAAAAGTAGGATCATCAATTTGATCATTTTTCATTATTACAGTGTAGGCTAAGGTGGGGTGAACAAATACTTATCTTTGAGTAACAATCTGAACTAACGGTTACTATGGTACTGATTTATAAGAGATATAATCTTTGTTACCCTTATACGCTAAAATATGAAATATGTTCATTCCGATCATTTCGGTGACTTGGCCCGTTTTTTTTTTTTAGAGGCCTTGGGTTTTGTGTCATTCTTAACATTATGGTTAACTGTATGGTAAAAGTCAATGGGCTTTGATATTGCACCAGGCACACCAATTTCCCATTTGCCTACTGTGCATGCCTCTATAGAAGTAGTGGTAGTATCGTATTGCTCACTACACCTGCATGTTAAGACTGTCAGTCCTAGATGCTACCCTCTCGTCAGAGGCCTGAACTGTATCATCACCTCCCTACACCTTTGCCATCGCAGACAAATATCTCTTAAACACCCTCAACCAATAATTCGGTCTATTTTTTTTAATTTTTTTTTTGTTCACAGTAACTTGTTTATATGACTTTCTGTGTTATGTGTCGAAATAAACATCGTTTTTGTGTGTAAACGATGTTAAAGTTTGTGTTTCACCCTCTACCTAACAATAAGATAACAAAAAGGGAAACATTATTTTGACGATACTAACACCAATAACTGTTGGAGCGTAGAATTTCTCAACTAATGACCCTAAACACCAATGGGTCCAAGCCGATCGATGGATTTGTGACTTTGTGAATGTCCTCTCATCTGATGGTTGAAACCCGTGAATTATTGAAGTGTCTCCTACATTAGTCACCCTAGGATTTGTGACACCACAGCTCCTTTATTAGCTAATTGTAAGCTTGTTGGACTTCAATAATATTCACAAACAACATGTCTTCATGCAAACTAGGAGTCATAAGTACAATGTGTACAGCTTACAAAGATTATAAGAATAAGAAGGCTTACAACAAGTAGTGAACTACCTCGAAATAGTACTTGCGTTCTAAATCTAAAGGCCGAGTACGTTACGTGTGTTTATGTGTGGTTGTTTAACTATTCTATGTTACATGTCACACAACTGCAGGATAACTGTCACACTACTGTAGATTAAATGTCACACTACTGTGCGTTAACTGTCACACTACTGTAGATTATCTGTCACACTACATAAGATTAACTGTCACACTACTGTAGGTTAGCTGTCACATTACTGTGAGTTAACTGTCAAAATACTGTAGGTTAATTGTCACAAAACTGTAAATTAACTGTCACACTACTGTAGGTCACCTGTCATACTATACTGCATTTTACCTGTCATACTATACTATATGTTACCTGTCGCATTACTGTAGGCTATTTGTCCCACTACTGTAGGTTACCTGCCACACTACGGTAAGTCACCTATCACACTACTGGATTTAACCTGTCACACCACTGTAGGTTCCCTGTGATACTACCGCACGTTACATGTCACACTACTGCTGGTTACCTGTATGTTCTACAACCGTATATTAACTGTCACACTACTGAATGTCACATGTGACACCACTGAAGGTAAACTCTCACACTACTCTATATTACTTGTCACACTGCTGTATGTTAACTGTCACACTATTCTAGGTTACCTGTCACAATACTGTGGGTTACCTGTCGTACTGTTGTAGGCTGCTTGCCACACTACGGTAAGTTATTTGTCACACCGCTGTAGGTCACCTGTCATGCTATACTGAATGTTACCTGCCACACTACTGTAAGTCACCTATCACACTACTGGATTTAACCTGTCACACCACTGAAGGTTCCCTGTAACACTTCCAAATGTTACATGCCACACTACTGTGGGTTACCTGTCGTACTGTTGTAGGTTGCTTGCCACACTACTGTATGTTACATGTCACACAACGGTATGTTACATGTCACACTACTGTAGGTTGCCTGTACCACCAAACTGTTGGTTTCCTGTCGTACTACCGTATATTAACGGTCACACTATTAAATGTCACCTGTAACATCTTTGAAGGTTACCGGCCACACCACTAAAGGTTACCTCTCACAAAACTATATGTTACCTGTCACACCACTGTAAGTTACCTGTCACACCACTGTAAGTTACCTGCAGGCCCGTGATGGAGTTTGTGTGACCTTTGTAGGAGTTGATTAGAGTGGCGGTCCTTGCCTCGAATCTCCTCACCGTGCCATCTCCACAGGCCGTATACACTGGTGGAGCGAGAGCGAAGCGGACCAAGCGGAATGTTGTTGAGAAGCAGGTAGAAAGTATGGCACTTAATAAAGCAGATAAAAAATTTCACATGGATTGATAGTTAGTCCTACAGGGAGTTTTTATTACAAAGAATATAAAAAAAAGTTGTTAGCCGGAACACACAGATCACATAAACACTAAGGATTCTAAGTACAACGTTGTGTAAGCTTACGACTCGTCTAAGGGTATATGAATTAAAAGGCTTAGGACGAGTTATGAGCTACTGCGACGTTGTACTTATGATACTAAATTTTAGTAAGGTTTAGTATGTTAACAAACCATAGATATTTATTTGTTATTTTTTTTAGTTGTTTTTTGTGCCGGAATTAGTAATACGTAAATATATAGCTGGAAGATCGTTCCTATGTTTTGTCTTTTTTATAATATTAGATTAGTAACTATTTAACACCAACTGAATGGCGATACGAATTTTTAGAAATATAATTATGAGTAGTTGGTTGAAAAATGGGAATGAAAGAACGCAAAACAAAATTAATGCAAACGTAGTTTTACAGCAGCATTATAGAAAGTTGGACATAGGGGTTAACAAGTAGAGACTAAAAGCTTCAGGAAAATAAATTTTAAAAAAAAGAAGAAATGGAAAGCACAACTAGGCTAGGGAAGATGAAATTCTATGTTAGTAAAAAAATTGACATTAAAGATTTGAACGAGAGGAGGGGGGTGTTTTCATAACACCATCAAAAGGAGTGGCAAAAGAACTTTTAACACCAAGTTAGTTCGTAGATTCTTGTTAGTCGTTGAGAGGAGAGAATTATGAGCGAGAGAGCGAAATGGATTGTATGATCTTTACCTTAAAATGTCAATAAAATAACATAAACATTTTGCATGCACTTTTTGAATTATTGTAACTACATTTTATGTTATTTCTTTCGGTTCTTTTACTTTTTTCTAAACCTTCTAATTTCCCTTTCTCGCTCAAGTGCCAATTCTCTCTTTCTCTATTACAACAGGAGGGATTGTGCTATGACGGAGATCGCTGTTCTATTTATAGACCTGCATGGCGGTCACAGTGCTTGTGTGAGCGCACATAGTACGTTTCAGGACGCCCGTCTTAGCGTCGAAGACGCGGACCTTAGCGTCTCCACAAGCCGTCAGCACTACGTATGATGGTAAGGGGGAAATAGAGTTGGACGTGACAACAATGGAATTTTTAGTTCTTTGGTCGGATGTGATTATCCATAATTATATAAATAGTATAACACTAAGATTGGCGTTTCAGTCGAGGAATACTTAAAAATTTTAATGCAAAAAATATCTTAATTAGAATAGACCCAGTGTTAATCTTTAGCTACTAGAGGGGGCGATTTAAATACTTAAATAGGTTCATAAAGTACCAAAATAGATTTAAGGGATGCCAATGTTTGGTTGTTGCAGTGAAGATATAGCTCGTTTTAGGGCTGTTAAGTTGAGTTTGTTTAACGTCCAACGTCAGCACCATATAGGTTGTGTTGTGGACGGGTCCCAAGATTGACGTCTGATAATTTAATGTGCTGCCACACACGAGACAGGGTGGGGATACCATGGCTGTCTTAGCTGATCATTTTAAAGTGACCCCGACCCAACCAGTAGGGGGGCGAGATCGCCAGGAAAGCCGATGTTCTACCCAGGGCTACCAATATGTTCCTCTAAGGTTGATGGGTGTCAATATAATATAATCGGCTGAGACAGGAGTCATGGTAAACCCGTGATGTGCCTTGGGCTATCCATGATATCCCCGCCATGTATCCTGTGTCGCTAAAATAAAATAGTCAAATGTGAGTCTTAAGGCCCGTACACAATAATAGCCTATTATTATAGTGTTGAAGTTCGGATTTAAACCAACCCAACCCATTGGGTTTCGCCCAGATTATAGCATGTACAGTAATGATGCTGGACGATAAGTAACACTCAAAGTAACAAACACGGCCCTCCCCGTTCTTATTTGCAGAGCCTCGAATGGCAAATTTGCTGCTCGTCACTTAAGAGCTGTTTGTTCTATGTCCATAAAAAAAAGAAGGATATGGATTAAACCAGTTCTACAGCGACATGCTATTGAAGTCAGCGGAATTTCTAGAGTCTAATATATAGGCTATATTGTGGAGGGGATCCAAAATTAACGTCTGCCAAGTTTACGTGCTAATACAAAGAGACAGTAAGTGAATACCATGACTCTGTCTCAGCCTGTCACATTCAACTGACACCAAGTCAACTTGTAGGGGGAAAGACGCCAGAGCGGGGCTCGAACCACGGACCTTTTGCATCGAAGACGATGTTCTTCAACAAGGCTTCGCGCCCCCCCCCCCCTATAACGAAGAAGACTATCCTTGTTCTTTCTGCTCGTCACCTCCAAACTGCTTTGCTCTATGTCCAATGGATATTACAAGTAGTTGGATTAAAACAGATCTAGAGCGACGTGCTATTGAAGTCGGTAGACCTATCCAAAAAGCTGCACCAAGACATTGCCAAGGGGCGTGACTCACCCATGCCGTCGTAGATCTTGATCACGCTAACGGTGTGCTTGTGTCCTTTGTATGTCCGAGTGTTGTCTCCGAACTCGGCCACCCACGCCCGTCCTGTGTGGTCAGAGCTGCCCGTGTAGATAATCTTGTTGACCACCTGGCAGGAAGGTTTTCAAATCAAAGGGTTTTTGATGAATATTACAGCAATTTTTTTAGAAACACGTGAAGTAGTAAATAGCAAAGAAGACCGCCGTACTGTAAGTGATTTGGTAGAGTCTCTTGACTTTGAAACTCCCCATGTCATATCTTATTGTATAGCTAGGACATGTATACCATACAAATACTTTATGAAAAAGAATCCTTATTTATTGTACTAATGGTATTATACTATGACCTTGTTTGAGACATAACCACAGTTTACCGTCATGCAAATCACGGAGCCCTGGTGACCTTCAAAGACCTTGAGATTCGTGCCCTTCATCATGTTCCAGCTGCGAATGGTGAAATCCGTACTTCCGGTGAATAGCACCCGACCTCCGGGGTCAACAGACATACAGGTCACGGCGCCAGTGTGACCTTTCATGACCTTGAGCTGTTGCCCCGTCTCGAAGTTCCAGGTCCTGGCAGTGAAATCAGCTGAGCCGGTGACCAGGATGTCTTTATTGGTGTCAAGGTCAAAGTCAATGTCGTCATCATCTTCGTCCTCCGCTGGGATGAAGATGAGCGGGTAAACGCCGCGCTTGTGGCCCCTGAAGACTCGAACACATTCGCCCGTGTCAAAATCCCAAGCTCTAGCCGTGCGGTCGTATGAGCTCGTGAAGATGAAGTCTCCAGTGCAAATCATTCTGGGAATTGGGGAGGGAGGGAGAGAGATCGAGAAAATAGAAAGAATGATTGAGAGAGTGGGGGAGATAGAAGAAAAAAGGAAGAGAGAGGGAGATACAGAAGAAGAGAATTATGATTCAGATTTCAAGGCTAACGTTTTCTACATTTTATGCGACAAAGAAAAAAGACGCTCGCATAAAGCAGTTAATCATTACATATTACATCCTAACAGTATTTTATAAGGAATTTATGCTATTCATTTGAAACAAAACGCATAAAAATAAAACTTACCGGAATGTGTTAATGTCTAATACACTCATGTATGTAAAGAAAATTATAATTGGTTTTAACAAATCCTGCTTGTTAAGAACACTAAAACTCGCTCGCATTGAACTAGCACTCAACTGTCTAAAAAAAACTTAACTAAAATAGGTAAGGAATTGCTGCACATATAATATTATGGCATTAGAATTAAATCAGGATGTCAATAAAATGCCTACCTGTAAATGACACTGGAATGGCCCACGCAGACTATCAGGCATTCACAAGTCCCAACGTCCCACTTGCGGACAGTTTTGTCGGCGCTTCCAGTAAGGACATAACAGTCCTCTATGAGGATGCAATTGATGTAATCTGTGTGTCCTCTGAGAACGCCTATACATTCGCATTGATCCGTCTAGAAAATATATACAGACATAATTATTGGCACTGTATCTTTAAAATAAATGTGTACGCTAGGAATGCAGAAGATCCTTCGAGTTTTGCATGACGTGAGGTGTAATTAAAAAGGTCGTTTCGGCATTTTTTGTTAAATTGGAGCGACTGCATGAGAAGGTTATGTGTGAAAAAAAGATTTTTCAAAGTAAAAAGATGTAGAGATTGGCAACCTGGCTTCAGAACAAAAGAAACCTTTAGCTTAATGATCTAATCATTGTGTGTTACAGTCCAATCTTGTTATTGAGTTGTTGTTTTTTTTCAATAGGGCGAAAAGACATTAGTGTAGACGGAACCTTTTTAATATCCCCTCACGATAAAATACATATATAATCATAAAGAAAATTCTTCGAAGCTTGAAAAGCCATGAAAAGAAGTATAGGGTAGTAACAAATTTAATTTGAACCACATGTTGTAACACTGCACCCAATAGAAATTCGAAATTTGAAGCTTGTACTGTGTGGAATTGATGCAAGGCTTGAAATCTGGCTACTTTTTGAAATAATTTGAAAAACAAAATTTAAGAGTCCTTAATCCTAAAGTTTAGGCTGGAACGTACGGAGAACAGGATAACAACTTTCGGTTATTAAATCTTTCACTACACTTTCACGAAAAATGACGAAGGATAATTGTGGAACAGTATTGTTGCAAGTTATAAAATTACAAGAACATCTTGCATTGCTGCTATAGGATACAACTACAAAATCAAAATTTACCCTCAGCTTTGATATAAAGCACCTCATAGGGGCTCGTCTTAGTTAACAGATGTGTTATTGTTTAAAAATAAAACGTGTAATACATTGCCTGTTGTAACCCAGAATTAATGAAATAAAGTTTACATCTCCTACGTTATCAGAAGAATCCTATGGGAAGACAGCGCCCTAGCTAAGATTAGATCTTTGGACTGCTCTGTAATATAGAGCATAAGACATGTGAGGATTTTAGCGTTGGTGTCCAGATCGGAAGGTCCGTGGTTCGAATCCAAAGATCGGTTAAAGATTTATTTGTTCGATTTTATCCCCTACTGGTTGGGTCGGTGTCAGTTAAATGTGGTAATGAAGTACTGAAGGGCTTTATTCTGCTCTCAGTATTCTGCGTCTTTTTCATAAAAAGGGTTGTCTGGGCTATTTTAGCTAAGTTTCAAGCGCACAATAATTTTTCTCCAGTCAATAGGCTTTTAAACATGTGCAGTAGAGAGTGGAAACAGTCTTTGGATCAACACGCGCCCCAAACACTCAGCATTGAACAGTCCAGTTTGCGTCTCATAAATCTGGTTTCTAACTTTAATGATTTACACCGGAGTGTGTTAAGCTCATACACATAATCTATAAATATTATAATTATTCATAAGCTCATACTGCATATCTTAGTTGTTTTTCTTTACTCGCCCCAAATGACATAGCAGATTTTGCACTTTATATCTGCGTAGTTTTTTCCCTCTAGCAAAACATTTGAGATTCGAGAGATCAGACCTTTTACGTTCTAGATCTACGTAGTTGTTTTCCTCTAGCGATTCATTTGAAACGCCTCCATAGAGTACTATAAACACCATCACCACTCAATCAGTAAGATAATCACGTTTCAATGCCCAAATTTGAAGCCTCAAGAGGCCTAATCCTGTACTCTAGATTGTATCCCCTATCTTTGACATAACAATATTTTTTTCCTACGATAGAATTGTATTCCTAATCCTATCCCTAACAAACGACAGGCTTTTCGTTCTCTTTATGGCACCCCTATTTCTGTACTCACTCTATCGGTGTATTATAATATTCACCCCAAGTACAGAGCCAGCTTTGCACCCAAACTGAAAAATACTTAGCGTGCAGTCTTGTCCCATTCTGGCTTATTTTACAGAATGTACACACGAAGTACGCATCCTTGATGCTTATTCTAGCCACATGATTTAGTTATGTTTATTATTACAACGGAGCTCTGACCCTGACTTAGAGAGAGAGAGAGAGAGAGAGAGAAGAGAGAGAGAGAGAGAGAATAAGAGGGAGAGAAAGGGGGAGACAGAGGCAGAGACAAAAGTAGAGACAGAGACAGAAAACAGACAGACATACAGACACACAGGCAGACAGACATACAGGCAGACAGGCAGACAATCACACGGGGAGACAGATAGATGTGTTTTTAATCTCCAAAGTTGTCATGAGGAACTAGAGAGAGAGAGAGAGAGAGAGAATAAGAGGGAGAGAAAGGGGGAGACAGAGGCAGAGACAAAAGTAGAGACAGAGACAGAAAACAGACAGACATACAGACACACAGGCAGACAGACATACAGGCAGACAGGCAGACAATCACACGGGGAGACAGATAGATGTGTTTTTAATCTCCAAAGTTGTCATGAGGAACCCTATACGGCGAAACTTTACCCAATCGGTCTCCCCCCCCCCCTCTCTCCCTCCCTCTCTCTACATTTAACATCTCCTAGTTTCCCCTTGAGGAATCCTATTTGGAGGGATCTGAACCAGTGTTAAAACAGTGTTCAGGCAGTGTTAAGACAGCGTTAAGACAGTGTTAAGACAGACCCACCTTTGTACTCCAGATCCTGGCTGTCTTGTCTTCCCCTCCTGTGGCGAGCACACTGCCATCCTCACTGACAGCCATACAGTTGATGCCAGTCTCATGCTCGTGCAAGCTCTGCAGGAGGTAGTTCTCCTCAACCTTCCTGGACTGGAGGCACCCCATCTTGATGGAGGTTTACTCAGTGTTTTCACTCAGTGGCGCCGAGGGTTGGGGTTGGGTTGGGTGGGTTTAACGTCCAACAGCAGAACTATATAGGCTATATTCAGTGGCGCCGAAGTAAATAGCTTAGTTCAAGGAGAAAATGTCTTTATCACTTGATGGAGATATACTCAGTGTTTTCACTCAGTGGCGCCCAAGTAAATAGCTTAGCTCAGGGGAAAAGTGTCTTCCTCATAGCCACACCGGGTCAAATATTTCAGAAAGAAAGTGTCTTCTTCACAAACCCCACCGCCAATGAATAAATGGTATGTGGGTCAGCTAAATTCACTACCAAATATTGAAAACATCGTTCTGAAGTTTAAATAAAAGTCTAACTTTACTTCAGGAATGTTTAGTAGATATCTCACTTCACTTCCAATTGTAAACGTCCTTGGAAAGTTTCAGTAAAAGTCGTTTTGTAGGAATAAATCAACTTCTAAAAAAAATTTGAGCAGTCACGGTATGTGTAAGAGAAATAGTGGTGTTAAAAAGTTATTCGTTTGCAAAGTTTATACTGTACTCATTTACTAAGCGTGTAAATAACTAGACTATTTGAGTCTGGTCTCATGAAAAGTTATAACTCTGGAGTTTTATGAGACAATGGAAAAAACAAACTGTTCGTCAATCGCAGTTGTCAATTATTGTCAAACTTAAGCCTGGATAATTTTTTATAGAGTATTGGATTAGAAAGGTGTTAGAAACTGTCTCCTAATTATTATATGGTTCAGTTTTGTTAACCATGGTGTTGTAAAAGTGTTGCAATGAGATTCATGATTTTTTGAGGCAGCTAACAAGTGCTCACCTTTAACAACTCTTAAATTCTAAATTCGGTGAGGAAAATCTGAGTTTGCGAGAAAGAGAAAAAAAAAAAAAGAAGAGAGAGAGAGAGAGAGAGAGAGAGAGGGAGAGAGAGAGAGAGAAAGAGATAGATAGATAGATTGATAGAGAGAGAGAGGGGTGGGGGTAAGAGATAGAGAGTGAGTAAGAGATAGACAAAGGCAGAGACACATATAAAGAGACTTAAAAAATATAAAAAGACTGGGTTGGCTGAAGCAGGTAATAAATATAAAGTGTAGAAAACAAATTTAACTGAATGACCGACAGGAGAAATGCGACGAGAATGCGACGGATTATTATAAAAATAACTAAATAAAAAGGAAAAAAAGCTGTAATACTATTATTATCGTTATGGGGTTAAACACTCTCACGAAAACATATTAAGGTATTCCATGAATCCGAAAATTTATAAAAATATGATATTGAAACGATACAAAAATGTAAATACTATGTTTGTTGACCCGGATTACGTGTTTTTTATGTTGTTTTTTCTTTTTTTTTTTTTACTAATCGTTGATTGTAAGTTAAATTAAATAATCTTGGAACTTTAAAAAAGAGTAAACAACTAATACTAACAGTAGCATTTTGTTTTACCACAATACAGATTCCACACAAGGCTTAATTATCATGACAGGTTTAAGGTATACAGCAATAGTGTTTTATTAGATTTAGAAAGAAAAAAAACTCGAACATATAAAAAAATATACCGAACTATCACGCTACAAGTTGATGGTGTATAATAATTATTATTGTTGCATTAGGGTGAATTAATACAGCAATGTAAAGGATTGGTCTACCTTTCACGCCACATGTTGATGGTGTATTATAAAATTATAATTTATAATTGTATAAGAGAAAAATTATACACCAATTAAAGTAAAATTGATTTGCCTAACTATCAGCCCTTAATTTGGTGGTATATAACAATAAATATTGTCATATCAGTATAAACTAAAACACCGAAAGAGTAAAAAGAACATCCATTTCACGGAAAAGCAAAAACAACAACCTTGTGCCAGAAGTCATTCCCATTTCAAAACCAGGCGTACAGATCTAAGCCTCTTGAACTGTTTAATTGTCTCCCGAACGCCTTCACGGCCCATAATGCTGAATCTAAAGACCAAGATGGCGGCCGATTGTATTGACCGGCGTTGATCGCCGGGTCTCGGCTGATGTTCAATTTATTATTGGATTCTTCGACAGAGAGTCCTGGCCCGCCACGTCTCTACTCACGGAATAATGGAAATCTCCCAGAGATATCGATCTGCGTGTATTGATCCGCACTCACCTGAGCCCATTGGCGCGTCAGCCGTCAGGGCCCCTGTTGTGTGTGTCGGATATTACCTGTGATTGGCTACAGGACTTTCCGACTGGTCTTTGTTTTACGTTCGGCCATGTTCATGAATAGAGGTCTTGCAGTAGCCTAAGCTCCCCTTACTCTCACTCCGACGGTAACGTTTTTCCACACTGGTTGGGCGCTATCAACATGACATGTCCGAACAACTTCCTAATACACAACTCTGGGGCCCAGTCTCCGTATAGGACTTTTCTTGACACCTAAGAGACTGTATGAACGGAAACAGCTCTGCTTTCTCATATCAAAGAGTCGTATCTAATGCGAAAACAAAGACAATAGGTACAGGACTTTGCATTGACATCCAACCATAGTCCTACCCTAGAATTGTGAAGCCAGTGGTTGGTCAGAAAAGCACTATATATCTAAGCGCGGGATTATGTCATCGGTTAACCCCGTGTAGATCGTAAGGTCTGTAATACCACGGTGGGGGCTACTGGGTGTTTGGAAAGGGTCCCTTCCCTCTCTCTCTATTTTTTTTATCTACCTCTCTGATACTTTCTCTCTGCATCTCCTCACTTCCCTCCTCTATCAGTCTCTCTCTGGCTCTCTTAAACTCTCTTTCTCTCTCTCTATTCTCTCTCCCCCTCCCTGTCTCTCTTATACTTTCTCTGACTCTCTTTCACTCTTTCGTTCTCTCTCTTCTCTTTATACTCCCTCTCTCTCCTCCCTTCTCTGTTCTCTCATACTCTCTCTTTCTCTCTCTCTCTGCCTCTCTCTGTTTCTCTCATACACTTTCTGTCTCTCTTTCTCTGCCTCTCTCTCTCCCTCTGTCTCTCTCTCTTTCTCTCTCTCTCTCTCTCTCTCTCACTCCCTCTCTCTGTCTATCGGACTGAGCCCAACAATGCGAAGTGTGTGAGCCCCGTGTTGCTAAGTGACAAGTCAACAGAAAAAGTAGTTTCAAAATGGCGTTGGAACAATAGGCACAGTGAGGCTGAAATAAATAAAGACCATTGTAAAAGGTTTCTTCTGGTGTAAGCTTTAATAGTGCTGTAGTACTATCTATAGGTGTTTCCAAAACTCATAATGATTATAGCCTACGCAGTATAGTAATAGTCAGGGGCGGGCTGAGACTCCGATTCTGACAATGTCTTTTTCTTTAACATAGAACTGGTCAGTGAAATTTATAGGAATGAAAAGCAAAGATGGAGATGTTTAAAGCGAGAGACAGAATGAGAGAGATATGGGAGTCAAAAAAAGAGAGAGAGAGAGAGAGAGAGAGAGAATTTGACATGATATTAATTATTATATATATTTAAGAGAGATAGAGAGAGAGAGAAAGGGAGAGAGAGAGAAAGAGAGAGAGAGAGAGAGAGAGAAACATGAAGCTGGCTTTTACGACATAATAGAATAAAAAGGATTATAGAGACAAAAGTAAACGGAAAGAAGAAGAACAGATTGACAGACATACTAAGAGATAAATAGATTATGAGTAAAAAAGACGTTATATTCAAGAGAAAAAGATTTTAACAATGCGATAACTCATAAAATTGCACCATACTTTTGTGCAAAGAGAGAGAGAGACAGAGAGAGAGAAAGGAGAGTCAGGGAGAGAGAGTGAGAGAGAGAGAGAGAAAGGGAGGGGCAAAAAACTTTAGAAAAAAAAAGATGGATGAACAAACAGTACTTTAAAAACTTTCTGCATCAAATTTTAAAATCGAAGTCAGTAAATTTTGATAAAATATAAACTTCAAGCGTTTTTATAATAATTTTAACAAGGCCAGCTCTTTCACTTCAAAGACAGGCTTATCTGAGGCACTCCACACAAAACATGAAGGGCGCATTTAAATCGTGTTATCGGCAAAGGATCTAGCCCGCACGGATCGATCATTGTTCTGTGATATTGATTTTACATCGATAGAATAGCATTGTCGATCGAGCTGGGTCTTAAAAGAGTTATATTTATTCAAATGGTATTGTAGCTCTCCCAAAGAGAATTTTCTGTTTTCTCATACTGATGTATTGATGAAAGGAAATATACATCGATAAATCCATAGATATACGAATAGGTAGACAGGTAGATAGATAGATAGATAGATAGATAGATAGATAGATAGATAGATAGATAGATAGATAGATAGATAGATAGATAGATAGATAGATAGATAGATAGATAGATAGATAGATAGATAGATAGATAGATAGAAAGATAGATTGATAGATAGATAGAACGATGGTTAGATAGATCGATTAAAAGATGGATGAGAGATACAAAGAGGAGTGTAGATAAAGGAAAAAAGAGAGAAAACCCGACACAAAACAAGAAATTCAATCAATTTGGGATATGTGAAAAAAGATAAAAGATAAAAACTTAAATACGAGCTAAACTATGTGTATGTGTTTGTGTGTGAGTGAAAAGAGAGAACGAGAGAGGTAGAAGGGAAAACGAGAAAGAGAGAGAGAAAAAAGAGAGAGACACAAGGAAAGAGCGATAGAGAGAGAGGCAAACACTTGAGTCCAGTTCAGTTTAGATTGGCTAGAGACTCCCCTACTCTGTAAGTTATATTTAAATAACAAAATTAACCAAATATTTTTATTGCGCACTGGAAAAGCATTTAACTTTTATTCGTAGGTAAGCCATATTTACTCAAATGTTACGTGCAAAAAGTGTGTCTTGTTATTGTAACTTCGATAAGATATGAACAAATAAACGACAATAAACATTTACATGCTTAGAGCATGTTTAACTTCGGTGTCTCGGTACGGATGGATGGATCTCAGACTGTCTCAGACTGTCTCAGTGAGACTGCTACCCAATCTCAAAACTAAATTTGAGCTCCCTTTGAGAAACACTCAAGTTATAACTGTACCGAAGTAAAATAAAACATAATTATGATATATTTGTTTTCATTTGATTAAAGTTTCAGTGCATAAGTTTTGCTATTTTTAGTAATCATCTTTGGGAAATTAAAAAAAAAATTACTGTATGTGTGTGCGTGTGTGTTTTGGGCTCAAGCATCTTAACTGCTGCTGCGATTTACTTGAAGCCTCCTGTAAGTTTTAATTTCGCTTTCTAAGAAGACCATTGTTATCTGATAATCACACCCATTCACTCCAATTTGCTTTATCCATGAATTACCATATATGATTTTGATCACACATGTAATCTTTCGATGGCCGTTTAAAAACCAAAAGTCTTTCTTGTTCAGTTTTCGTTTCTAATGAATGAGATTAAGAAATATTGTATTTTAGTTCAATTTTATTCTTCATAGTTTGTGTGTAAATAAACCGTAATGACAACTCAGAGGCTTACCAGTGTGTTTTCAGGTTCATATTTTGTTTTCTAATTAAAAATAAAAACAAAAAAAACAAATGCAGTGCTCAGTATATTAGGATTTATTTCTCAGAATTGATTTTTAAAGGAAATTAAAGGAAATTACACTTATAATCAATCTCATAGATTACCCATATGGTACAAAAGGGGTTGGTAAGGGAAATAGCTGAATTTAAAAGACACATTGTTTTGCAAACATTATGTTGTCTCCCTTTGTATTGAGTTATTTTTTGTTTCGTATTGCTACATTAATTTATAAATTTAAACCCCAGTATAAGGGTAGTTTTTCATCGTAAAAAAACACTTTTTTCGGGGATAAAATTTGTTCGCTTTTTTTTTTAATTTACTGTAACGCCAGTATGCATGAACTACTTTACCTTGCGCATTTAGATATTAATTGAATGTGTAAGACGTCTTCTTTTTAAAACGTGTACTGTTTAAATAATGTATGTATGCTTTGTACACGTAGGCTTGTTGATGGTCACATGTACACAATTCTGTTAGTTAATATGTTGTTCGGTTGTGGGTGTTCGTTAGCAGAAGATAGGTAAACTGTCGTATTGTATCTTTCAATGAATATATACAAAAATTTGAACGCACACTGGCGTAAATGATTTTTAATTGAATACTGTCTTGTTATGCGACTGACTGCTTTTCTTGAAAGCAATAGTTTAGGCCAAGTACTAGTTGAAGATAAAAGTATCGGTCAGGCACAAGAACTAGATATTTGGTTTACATTTAAAAGGTTTTTACTAAACACTTTGGTTGAAGGAGAGTTTTATCTGGCGTAAACCCCAAGTAAAGAAATGGATTTAAAAATGATAACCAAATTGAAATATATAAATTATAATATTCTTCAATAGGTCCTCTTTTTATGCTGCCATTTTTAAGACGTTAACTCTGCGTACTATATTACAATTATGCACATGGGTTTACACACAAAAATATACCTTTTCATCCGTCTCTTAAACCATGAAATTAAATGTCCTATAGTTTTCTTCATACTGTGTTCTGCACCTTGCACCTAAATTTTTTTTTATATCATTTCATTATTTTAACACTGATCTCTTCAACAAGCATTCTAAAATTTAATTTGCTTGCAAGCAATTTTGAAAAAAATAAGAGGGGTTTTAATAGACCAAGCGCCAACTTTCAGAAATAACCTCTTAACAATCACAGCATTGAAAAGAACATATCTGAATTTTTTATCAGAGCATGTAAGGAACCACTGCCTTCCCAACAAAGCGATGAACAAACACACAGAGGTGGATGATTAAGCAATAGGGCCTGTGTAACATATTTCAGCTACATTGATTCCTATGATTTAGATTTTGCAGAGAAGAACTATAATAAGAGCAAAAGGACTTGTAAAGATGACCCTACAGGGCGTGGTACAAGGAGGTAGAGAAAATGGTAGGCTGAAAAAAAAAATGGAAAGGCAACATAACAGAACAAACAGGTTCAAAGCTGGGTGAAGCCTTTCGGAAAGGTTGAGTTGAGTTGAGTTGAGTTGGTTTAACGCCCAGCGCCAGCACTTTATGAGCCATATTGTGGACGGGCCCCAAGACTGAGGCCTGAGAATTTTATATCCTCCAACACACAAAACAGGGCGGGGATGCCATGATTCCTGTCTCAGGCGGTCAGTTAATACTGACACCGACCCAACCAGTTACAGCGTTCAAATTCGGACAAACAAATCTGCCGACGTTGGATTCGAACAGAGGACCTTCCGATCAGGATACTGTTTAAATAATGTATGTATGCTCTGTACACGTAGGCTGGTTGATGGTCACATGTACACAATTTTGTTAGTTAATATGTTGTTGGGTTGTGGGTGTTCGTTAGCAGAAGATAGGTAAACTGTCGTATTCTATGTTTTAATGAATAAACACAAAAATTTGAACGCACACTGGCGTAAATGATTTTTAATTGAATACTGTCTTGTTATGCCACCAACTGCTTTTCTTGAAGCAATAGTTTAGGCCAAGTACTAGTTGAAGATAAAAGCATTGGTTAAGCATTAGGGCCTGTGTAACATATTTCAGCTACTCTGGTTCCCATGATTTAGATTTTGTAGAGAAGAACTATAAAAAAAGCAAAAGGACTTGTAAAGATGACTCTACAGGGCGTGGTACAAGGAGGTAGAGAAAATGGTAGGCAGAAAAAAATGGGAAGACAACATAACAGAACGAAGAGGTTTAAAGCTGGATGAAGCCCTTCGGAAAGACTGAGTTGTGTTGAGTTGAACGTCCAGCGTCAGCACTATATAGACTATATTGTGGACGAGCCCCAAGACTAAGGTCTGACAATTTTATATCCTCCAACACACAAAACAGGGCGGGGATGCCATGATTCCTGTCTCAGGCGGTCAGTTAATACTGACACCGACCCAACCAGTTACAGCGTTCAAATTCGGACAAACAAATCTGCCGACGTTGGATTCGAACAGAGGACCTTCCGATCAGGAGACCAGCGCTCTACCACTTGAGCCAGCTCGCCTCCCCTCCTACCTCGGAAGGCTGAAAACAGATAAGGATAGAGAAAAGTTCTTGTTCTCGCTTAATAATCCTTGATGCCCCAACGTCCATCCAGACAAAAGGGAGAAGAGAAGTGAAGAGAAAAGAATTTTGTTAAAAATGGACTTTGATAAACATTATTTGGAAACAACGATGACAAAAATAACGTGTTTTACTGGTGATTAAATACAAACAACATTGCTCAGCCAAAACTAGGTCATTGTATTAGTTTTACTCCAATGACGAATTTTAATTTAAAACGTGTGGACAGATATCTGATCCAGGGAAAACGTGAAAAACTCTTAGGGTCTTCTTACCTACCAGAAAATAATAACCCTCAAGAGATAATGTTTTTTTTTTAAATTAAGATGAAAAATTGCATTACCAATAGCGGGTAAAGAAGGAAACTGATGACAGTAATCATTGTTTGTAACCGCTATAATAGTAAGTACAACATCGTAGCTTACGACGCGTCGTAACAAATTCCGAATAATAAGACTTACGACGCGTTGTAACAATGCGAATAAGAAGACTTACAATAATTTTACTTATGGCCAATGATGCATCAAAATAGCAATTTAATAATTCACTTACGACGCACTATTGCGGAAGCATAGATAAAATTTCATTGATTTTTTTTTTTTTTTGCGGAGAGCTTACACGTGAATATTTCATGACCAGTGCAAGCGTGAGAAAGCACTGGGAGATCAGGACTTTACAGCCAGTGAGAGCTCTGTCTCCCATTTTCTCTACCTCTTTCTGTCTCTCTTTCTCTCTCTCTCTCTCTCTCTCTCTCTCTCTCTCTCTCTCTCTCTCTCTCCCTCTCTCTCTCGTTCTCTCTAGCTCTCTCTTAATTTCTCTCTCTCACTCTCTTTCTCTATCTCTCTCACTCTCTTTCTCTATCTATCTATTTATCTCTCTCTCTCTCTCTCTCTCTCTCTCTTTCTCTTTGTTTGTTTCCTTCCTCTTTTCTCTTTCTCTCTCTTTCTCACTCTCTCCTACTCTCTCTCTCTCTCTATCTCTCTCTCTCTAGCTCTCACTCTCTCTCTTTTCCTTTTACTTTTCTCTTACTCTCTCACTGTCTCTCTATTTTCTCCCTTGTTCTCTCCCCCCCCCCACCTCTCTCTCTCTGGGTTTTATTTCTTCCAGGTTCCACCGAGGAATCCTATACGGCGACCATAGAGTCAGTGACATTTCTGGGATTCAAGTACAAAGTACTGTACTAAAGTACAATACAAACGTACTTTGGAGTAACACAAAATATTCGAGTCTCATTGGCTTTCATCGAACTGTCAAAGCAGTAATGAAGGGAAATTAACATTGATGGGACATCCTATTATTTGAAAAAAAAACTTTTGAAAGGCTCTATGAGTATTTTATTATTGAATGATTATGATTACAACTAAAGTGAAATCAATTAAACGTTAATTCATTGGGAGGCACGTCTCTCTTAACTATTATCACTGTACATGTATTTTAGGTTCTTCGTTTTTTTTATATTTCTTATGAATTTACTTAAACATACAGTAGACTTTATGTCTTCAAATGACATTCTTAAACTCTCAGTGATTTCGCATGCCTTAAGTACTCGCTGCTAACGGCAATAGAAATAAACTGATATATTAAACCATAATAATACTACTTAATGCTTAAATTGTATTAAGATTATTTGTTTGCATATAAATGTAAGATTATGTTTGTGTCTGTCTATGAGGCGACAGAAACAAATTTTGAATTCCCTAATAAAAAATTTTTTTTAATTGTTTGTGTATTCTGTATGCTGTATTTAGTTACATTAAAAATTATTTAAACGGCAAAAAATACACATTATTTTCTGATACTCATTCAATATAATTCGGTTGCTTAGTTACAGTCAAACTATTTTCTCGACCCAAAACTGTAAATTAGTTTTTGACATCAGGTATCACGTTAACACTACTCTAGATCACACAATAATATGACATTCCTTAAACAACAAAACAACAACCACAACATAACAAGGCAAATATAAAACCAACGTTAAACAGTCAATAAGCCCAGCAGTATTTTGTTAACCAGCTAAGCAGTGACATTATTATAGGTTTTGCCATGGACAATTTCGTGAAAATTTGACGTAACCAGTCCGCTTAAGAAGACGATTTTATTAGTAAGATGCTTTTCAGTGTTGTTGTTTTTCTTCTTTGCTTAACATCCTTTGAAAAAAAAATTACTTTTTCTCATCAGCTAAATTTCTCCCAGGTGCGGGGGCTGCGGTGGTCCTGGTGTAGAACATCGGCTTCCAACGCAAAAGGTTCCTGGTTCGAGCCCTGGAGATTTCGCTTCCTACTGGTTGGATCGGTGTCAGGTTGGTGTGACCGCATGAGACAGGATTCATGGTATCCCCGCCCTATCTCGTGTGTGGCAGCATATAAAATTATCAGAAGTCAGTCTTATGGCCCCGTACACAATATAGCCTATATAATACTGATTTTGGACGTTAAACCAACTCAACTCAACAACAATTCTTCTTAGATGCCCGTTTCATATCGCAGACTAGGCTAAAAATAATTTTCAACGATGTCCGACACAGGCTGTGATGCCTTATTTGCATACGATTCTAGTGTCGAGGGTTAAACGAAAAAAAATTGCAGTGAACTTGCTACTTAATCTAGACTGGTCACCTCGCATGTCCAGAGTACGGTCCGAAAGTACAAAATCTCGGTAGTTAACGACTTGTCGTAAGTATGTAAGAATCAGAAGGCTTCCGACGAGTCGTATGCAACCGCTACTTTGTAATTACGGCTCTGAGGATCGTAAGTACATTCTGTTTTTGAGTTGGTTTAACCTAGAATATCAGCACTATATACGCTATATTGTGGACGGGTCTCAAGACTGACGTCTGATAATTTAATGTGCTGCTACACACGAGACAGGGCGGGGATACTATGACTCCTGTCTCAGCCGGTCACATTAAGCGGACACCGACCCAACCAATAGGGAGCGAAATGGCCAGGGCTCGAATCACGGACCTTTTGCGTCGGTAGCCGATGTTCTACCCCAGGGACACCGCTGTTGTAAGCTTACGACTCGTTTTATCATATACTGATAAGAAGACATAGGACGAGTTTGTAAGCTACCGCGACATTGTACTACGACCCTAGCGCTATATATATACGCCTATGCAGCGTCCTTATTCCTGTGGTCTTCATTTTCCCCATGGACCCAATACTCGCAAGGCCAACAATAGTAGATGTAACAGTCGTACGAGGCGATCGCCCATAGTGCTAACGAGGAACTAACTAGATCTAGAACTAAAGCGGCGAGATTTGACAGTTTCCGCTACTAAAGCAAATACATAGAGGGATACCTCTCCACAGACAGCCCTCAATCCCGCCTTTCCCAACATTTAACCCTTCCCACCCGCCGTTCCTTCCGCTTTAACCCCACTGTGTCCAGCCTTGATTCCATTTCAGCAAATTGTTGCCGCTGAAAGCAGAACTCACTCTCGCAAAGAGAATGATTAAAAATATAGAAAAGCTTTATCAGACTCACTTTAACTCAACATAATTGTATAGATTTATAACTAAAATACAGGCAATTATAAAACATTGTTCAGTCACTGCTTGCTCAGTGGAAAAGCTCCTGGCTCAGTCAGTACTGATTTAAACTAGCAAACTGGAGACCTAGGGTTCTACATACAATTCCTTCGCAAAGCAAAAGTAGCATAAAACAAACCACAATTTCCATTTCACTTAGTCTGTTAGTGATCTGAAGTAAAAAGACAGAGGTGTGGGTTTGAAATTCTAACAGCTGCTTCCACGTACGTATTGTTTAATAAGGGTTTAAATATATTTAAAGTGTTTCAGTTCATAATATTTAGTTCGTCAAACTTCAGAGGTAAGTGATATTTTTTTTAATTCTTTTACCCAGTTTTTTTTTACTGTTTTTACCATTAAACAGTGAATTAAGACACAAATATGTAAGACAATTTTTTACCTTAGCTATATAACTACAACACGTGATAGAACATTATTTCACTGGTGTTTTCTTTTCTAGCATTTTAATTCTTTTACCAGGTTGCGATTTAAGTTAAGTAATTTTAAGTTGTGTGTTAATACATTTATTATGTTATTAACGCGTATATTTTTACATTTTTTTACTTTTGCGCATTAAATGCTATTTATAATAATTATGATAGTATTTTTGTTATTATCATTATTATTATTATTGTTATTATTATTGTTATTATTATTATTATTATTATTAGTATTATTATTATTATTATTATTATTTATATTATTATTATTATTATTATTATTATTATTATTATTATTATTATTATTATTATTATTATCATTATTATTATTACTATTACTATTGTTTAAATCATTATTATATTACTTGTATCATCATTTTGATTAATTTATTACTTTGTGGCTCAGGCAGCGCTTAGAACTGTCATTCATGGTCTTTAGGTATAGCCTTGCTGTTGACGGTTGGCGTCAAGAACCCGACTGACCCAATCACTTTGCGAACAAAAATGATTTTCTTTATTGAAATAAAAAGATGTGCTAATTTTTAATAGTCGACCAATCCACTACAAGATGTCACTTTTTAAAATGCTAAGTGTATAAAAAATTAAGACTTTTTATCTCACATTACTGATCGTTTGTGTGGCAATCAGGTTGCCAATACATATTTTGAATTAGAGCCCTCTAAAAAGAAATTTTAATTTAATTGATCATTTTCATTTAAAATATAATTTGAACATCTTAAAGTTCTAGACATGACAGAACTATTTTAACTTCTGAAATTGCATTCAATGATTTTTAACACACTTTCAATAACTGTAAAAAATCCGACTTGTGCCTTACTCACCCTGGTTTATTTACATTTTCTCTCTATTAAATCGTACATTCTCAAATGTATTTCTGCTCCGTTTTATTTTTAGGATTAAAAGTTCCCCAAAAGCGATTCAATTTTTTCAGGATACCTGCGAGATATTCAACAAATAGAAATGTCATTCTACCATCGTGCAATATAACTTAGTTGTTTTGTTTTTTTTTGCACCTTATAATTATATTCTTTTAAGACTAAAATAGAAGTAGCCGCTCCTATTAGCATCAATATATCGCCTTGCATAAAGAGCACATAAATCTAAAAGCTAGTGTTTTAGACTTCTGTGCTAGTGGGCTAACTTGAGCCTACAGCAGAGCTCATGTCTTCTAACTACGTTCGATAACTCGTCGTGATATAACACTATGAATATTAGGACATTGGCTCAGCCAGTAGAGCCTTCAGTTGACGTGAAGTGAATGCATGATTTAATCTTCAGTTGCTGCCTTCTAGTTTGATTAACTGCAAGAAAAATAAACCTGCCCGTTATTATTCTTAAGCACCTTCTGAAACTTAAGTGCACACCGGAATAATCAAAATTGGAATTTGAACACTTTTAGGTATTACATTTTTAGTCAAAATTGCCGATCAATCATTGCGTTTTGCGAGATTAGAACTCCGGGCAGCAGCACCGAATCGCCTGAAATGGATGTTAGTAATTTTTTAAATTCCATTTAGACGGTAGTTGTTGAGTTGAGTTGAGTTGGTTTAACGTCCAATATCAACATTATTTAGGCTATGTTGTGCTGCCACACACGAGCCAGGGCTGGGATACCATGACTCCTGTCTCCGCCGATCACATTGAACTGACACCGACCCAACCAATAGGGAGCGAAATCGCCAGGGATATTTTGCGTTGGAAGCTGATGTTCTACCCCAAAGCCACCGCCCCCTATTTAGGCGGACATCATGTTTGATTCCACAACCTGGAATAAAATAGTTTTCTCATAATGCAGATAAAACACGAGACTATCGTATAACACAATTCAAACAAATGAGAAAACTGATACTATTTCTACAGGTATTCTTTCATCCCTTCATCTTCAATGAGAGTCGTATTAATGCTTCAAGATTTTTATATAGTCTTTCTCATCCATTTCAAAACAAAACAGTAAGGGAATTTAATTTTTTTTAGTTTATGCAACATTTGCTTAAGGAATTTTACTTCAATATCTCCTAAACAATCATATATCAACCAAGAAGGTAAAAGTGAAAAAGAATTACTCTATACTTAGGGATTGCGACACTGTACCGATATGTTCTGTCAGAGAAGTAAGTAAATATCTTTAGATGTTTAACTGAATCAGGGAAGGGTCTTGATGACATGCACTTATCTCAACTCGTTGTTTAATCATGGGTATTTTTGTTTGTTTTAGCTCTTCTATAGCCTTTATCATTTTATTTATATTTCATGAGTTTGTGACGAACAAAGGGAAACTCAAATAAATTAAAACCGTTAAATTAATATCTCTAATTTGTTTGCTTGGATAGCAATATTCGAGATGTGTATTCCTATTCTCAAAGAATTAGCAATAATAAGCAACTAATATCACATTTAGCAAGAAGCAGCTTTGTTTAACAGAGCAAAAATATTAGTCTGACAGATCAGAAACCTAATATAGCAGATTTGCATGATCTATCTCTTATTCTAGAAATAACGCCCGAGAAATCGCGGGGTTTAATTTCATCTGATTGTTTGACAGTGAGAGAATGATGAGAGACACGAAGACGCGCATTAGGACTTAGTAATTCTCCGCTAGTGAAACTAATTAAAAGTTTTCGTCGAATTTGACAGTTTTACCAGGAAAACTCGTTAGAAATAGACCAGTTCTCGCCCTACATCATATTAATTTTGTTACAGGCAATGACTGCTCGGTTTACCGTGAAGGTGTGAACTCTTTATCGTGCTGACTGGGAATACAATTATATGGCTTGCGATCTTAAAAAAAAACTTTATTACCTTTTTACACCCATTCTGCTTTAGCTTTTTTTTAGTAAACATATAAGGCAATATTTCTTTGATTGAGTAGTTTTAAAAGTTTGAAAGAAAAGTATAGATGTTAAAATATAATACATTAAATTTCAAAATATTTAGTTATAAAAACACAACATTGTAGATAGATTTATTTCAGTGCATATAACTTTTGAGATCTATTTAAAGGTATGATCTAGAACCAGCTGATCTAGTTTAATATGTAATGTAGCGTGCTTCCCAGTAAATACCATTTATTGGTTAACAAATTCTTCCTACTAAACATAAAAGCGAATCCGAACTTCGACGGTGCAACACAAAGAAGCGAGTTTATTTCTACGTGTTTTTTGTTTTTTTGGCGCAAGAAAAAACTTAAGTGTCACAACTCTTTGTAAAACACCATTCCCTATGATAAATTACATAAATGAAAATAAATTTTACTGAAACTTAAGGAAACACCTAATACGTTGCTAATGTGGCCAGCTTAGACATGAGTCATGGTATCCCCATAATGCCATTGCACGAGAAATATTCCGACGTTAGTTTTGGGATCCGTCCACAATATAATAATTTTTTTATGTATAGTGCGTGCGTTTTAATCTTATAAACAAAGAAAAAAGTAAACAAGAGTGTGATGGTTTTAATAGGTGTTTTTAAAGTAATTTTTGACGTAAAACTATGAAGTTGGTTTGGTTGGTTGGGTTTTAACGTCCAACATCAGCAACTTACAGGCTATATCGTGGACGGGCCCCAAAGCGGACGTCTGACAATTTTATGTGCTGCCACACACGAGACAGGGTGGGGATACCATGACTCCTGTCTCAGCCGGTCACATTATACTGACACCGACCCAACCAGTAGGGATTGCAACAGCCAGGATTCGAACTCGGGACCTTTTGCGTCGGAAGCCGATGTTCTACCCCTG
Source organism: Elysia chlorotica (assembly GCA_003991915.1). Taxonomy (NCBI): domain Eukaryota; kingdom Metazoa; phylum Mollusca; class Gastropoda; family Plakobranchidae; genus Elysia; species Elysia chlorotica. The sequence continues at coordinate 131,130 of RQTK01000106.1, read as the reverse complement.
GACCACCGCGCCCCCCTGAAGTTAATGAGCAAAATACAGGTTAAAACTCTGAAGTAATTAAAGTAGGCCCTAACATTTCTTAATAATTTTATAACACCGCTGTATCTTCTACCCTCCTACTCTAAGTATAGTTTTTAAAGATTATATAATGTTTTGCTTAGCGTCCAAAGTTAACATACGGTATTGGCTATACTGTGGACGGGTTCCAAGACTAACGTCTGACGATTTCACGTGCTGCCACTGAGAGTATGCGGGGATACCATGATTCCTGTCTCAGCCGCTCACATTATATTTTGACCGACTTAACCATCAAATCTGACAAATACAATATATACATCATTTTGAAAGTACGTGGGGTACGAAGCAAGGATCTACCGATTGAGAAACTTACGCTTTACCACTTAAACCAATAGCGCCCCCCCTTTCCCCCCCTTCTCACAAACGATACCTATCAAAAATTATAAAGCTTATAAAGGAAGCAACATGTTTTAATAGACATTACCAACCGGATTCGCCTTTTAATTGTTGGTAAAACAAGTTCCGCCAGGTATAGAGAGGATCTTGTTTTACCGACAACGAAGATGCTCATGGGGGTGCTGATGCCATTAAAAACAGATTGCTTCCTGTAAGAGGAAGATAAGCTTGATAGTTTTTGATGATCAGCTCTAGGCTATTTTCAGGAGACTGACTTTGATCGTTTAAAGTACATCTCTAATCTAAAGGAGTGTTTCAAAGGATCCCAAAGAAAATCTTTAAAAAGCGACAATTAGTTGCAAGTACAACGTCGCGGTAGTTTACACCTCGACGTAAATCTTGCCATAAAGCATCTTAAAACAAGTCGTAGGCCTATCCTAACGTTGTAATTACGCCCCTATGAATTCAAAGCGGGAGACTGAGGACTTGAAAGGTTGCAATAATATTTATTACGAGTTGATGAAAAAACAACACGGGGATTCCAAACGTATCAGGCAAAGTCAACAAAGTAGATTAAAAAACCGCCACCACCAACAACAACAACCTGTGTTTGGAATCAGAGTGAAAAGTATCATCAGAGAGTGTGAAATAGTAAGAGGATTGACGGCGAGGATTTTGTGTATATGTATGCCTCAAGATAATTAAAATCTTAGAAAAAATTCAGTCCGAAAATCGATCAACTACCTTAATTTAAATGAAGAAAAAGATTGAGCAGGCGACCCGCTAGCTCTCAGTATCAAAAGCACTGTGAGTTCTATTTGTGAAACCTCTCACTAAATCTACAATCTCTTGTATCATTAAAATGTTAGTTACAGTTTTGGCATTTTATAATTGCTGCTGAGTAGACTGTATAAACGATCAATGAAATTAGAGGTAAAAAATACTCTCTGAGTATTTTCTGTTCTAACTATCGAAACGATCTAAAAGAGATAGATCTCTGTTGCCCACAGTACGCGAAAAAAGTATTTACTTCTGTCAAATCAGTGACTTGTCGTGTCATTAGCAGGCCAAGAATGAGTATTATCTTAAGCATTTTATAGGAGAAAGAGAGGGGGGGACTCTCCTCGTCACCATCTTTATCTATAAACACATTGGAACCTGTACACACAGCTGCCGTTATAACAACAACAACAACAACAACAACAACAACAACAACAATAACAACAACAACAACTACAATAACACCAAAAAACTCTTAGCGACATAAAGATTCGTTGAGGTCAATTTCCTTCGCATAGATAAAAAAACAACAATAACGTAACACAGCGCCTCAGTCATTAAAAGAGTATAAAATGACGAAAAATATTTACAAAAAACGTCACTTGACCTTTATACTCCAATACCATTTGGTATCATTTTGAACCACCTGTGACGGAATACAAATTTTTCGGTCATGTCTAAGTTTGAAATGCCACTCTTGGCATCAATATTACATACAGAAAAGGATTTCTACAAATATAAAATAAAAACAAAAAAGATAACATTAACTATTTTGCGTGATTGCGAAACAGTGATAGATGTCTTGGCAAGCGTTTAGCGTGCAGATCTTAAGAAAATTAAGGCGTTTCATTCCTTCATTAAACCTTATTAAGAGATCAATCTGATAGTCGTACAAACTCCTTAATTTAAACACACAAAAAATTAATAGAGTGAACACGCGTAACGCTAGGTGCTCTATCAAAAGCACTGTGGGGTTTTTGTGAAACATCTCATCAAATCTCTCCCTCTCTCTCTCTCTCTCTCTCTCTCTCTCTATATATATATATATTGAGGATTGACGGCGAGGATTTTGTGTATATGGCTCAAGATACTTTGAATTTAATCTAGGTAAAAACTCAGTCCAAAAATTGGCCGACCGCCTTCATTTAAATAAAGAAATAGATTGAACACGCGATACGCTAGCTCCTCGTAAGAAAAAAAACTGTGAGTTCTTTTTATGAAACTTAATCTACAGCTTCTATTATCATTAGAAATGTAGTTACAGATATATCAGTTTACATTGCTGCTGATGTATTTTCTGGCCGAGGCTTCCAAAAATACATAATATATATATTGTATCTTTTAAACTACCTATGACGTCATTAAGAAAGTTTTATCGTGTCCACGTTTGAAATATCACCCTTGAAATCACTGCTTTATAAAATTTCACTAAAAAAAAATCCGGAAATGTATACCAAGGATAAACCTAAATTCTCGTTCTTTTTCATTAAATGGTCCAGCTATTACTTAATGGATAATAACGTAGAAATGTCAATAAACTTATACGATTTCATGTGTGTCCATTTATGTTTTCATATTACCGATTTGTTAAATCATACCATTTTTTTAACGTGACATTTACACAATTATTTTAATATCATTTTCAGACGGACAAAAAATGAAACCGGGAGATAGGAATTAACCCCAATACAGAAGATAATGCTTCCTAAGATTCCAAATTAAAACCAACACATCCTATCAGCTCGTCGACTCGCCTAGCAGTGACTACCAGGATTATGAATCTGTCCTTGGACCTTGCGAACTCGATACAGGACGCTATAGACACGGCTCAGCAAAGGGACCTAACTCTGGTAACATTCTTAGCATCCCTGTCTGTGATAGGCGTACTGGTCAACTCTGTGCTTCTCGACGTGTACCTGCACACTCGACGGAAGGTCCTGTCCACTTACTTCATCACGGCCGTGGTCGCCATTGACCTCATCATCTCCGGGGTGGTCATGCCTCTGAAGATTGTCCTGGTGGTCACTAGGGTGTCCGTGGAGCTGTGCGCCATCTGCCTCAGCCTGAGCTATGGCTGTATCGGCGTGAGCATCATGCTCTTCTTCTGCATCACGTTTGACCGGTACCAGTGCGTGTGCCTGATCACGCGCCCGCTCATCACGACCCGTAACTTACACCTGGTCGGGAGCTGGGCTGCATTCAGCGCCCTCTACGCTGGCCTGGTCGCCCCGATTTACCTAAGAGGGGAGATAACTCTACTGGACGACGCTAGCGCTGATGATAATACTAGAAATGGTAACGGTAACGGTAGCCAACCCCTGGCCCTCCGGGAAGTGACCCTCCTCATGCGACCAGGATACCCGTGTTACACAACGACCCTGCTGTCGCACCCTCGGCGAGTGTGGGACAGCCGTTACACCGTCCAGTTTGTGTTTGCCGTCTGCTGCTCTAGCCTGGTCCTCATGGTCTTGGTCCTCTACGTCCTCATGTTTCTCAGGCTGAGGCAAAAGGATCAGTTCAGGCTGCAGTTGATCACCGACAAGAGGCAGGGATTCCCAAAAGAGCTGACAGCCCGGCCTTGCTGTGACATCAACGATCTTCCTCCGCTACAGAAACTGGGTGCCGTTCGACATGACAAGATGTCTGAATGCCAGTCTACTTCTGATGAATTCCATCCCTCCTCTGAAAATACTGCAAATGATGATGTTCAACCTACAAAAGTCAGTAATAAACAACCAGAAAGCGAGATAGAACGCAATAACAAAGCGTGTAGCGAAAGTTTCAAAAATGATGTGGCTAAGACAAAAGATTTATCCATCACGACACAAAAAGCTTCATATCTGATCAGATCGATTTCCTGTTTGCATCAAACAGATGTAATAAAGGTTCACCGGCGTAAGTGTCAAGCAGTAGAAGCTCTGCAAGAAACAGAACAAAAACTATCAAAAGGACCCAGTATTTCCCAGAATTTGATTACCTTTACCGGTAGTGCGAACCATTCTTCAAACGTAATCTCAGTGAAGCCAACAACCACTAACCGCGAGCCTCAAAAAATCAAAGTTAAAAGACACCACCCCCTAGCATCCATGTCTTGCTTTAGGCGTAACCATACAAATGAAAAGCTGGAGTCTTTAAGCTTGGAAGACTTCAGTTCAAACTTCTTTACAGACACGGACAGCGTTTGTTCTGAGCCCGATTGCGCCCATCAAACATTAAACACAAACTTTAGGCTGGGACGAGGTAGACACACAGTAATCCATGGAATGAACAGGGCAGATTCTGATATATCCGCACACCTTTCACCTTTGGATGACTCGACGGCGAGATGTAGGAGCTTCTCTTGCTCGGAGACTGAATCAGCTACTAAGCAGACTAAACATACTAAATTCAGGTATATTTACAATAGACGATGCGAAGAAAAACGTTGTCCAAATAGAACAGAAATAAATGTAAATTTGGCATGCCAACTGTGTCTCCCACAGGATAAAGAAAGATCAAGTATAGAAATCAACATTAATAATAAACGCATATCAGAATCCTGTGTTTCTCAGGACATAACCAGCATCGAGCAGAAACATTACAAACATGAAAGCACTGAGGCTGACTGTCTGACAACAAAACACGAAGATTCAACGCTGAATGATGGAAAACAAAGCTCTACATATAGTCCAACAGAGAACAATAGTGCTTTCACAGTAACTAACGTTAAAACAATGTCTGTAAAGTCTAGTACCCCTGTAATAAATCCATCTCAAGAAACTCACTCGCCTGCAAACCAAGTGCAGCCTTCAAACACTAAGTCAAACCCTAAGGCTGTATCGTTAACCAAACAAAACCCACTTGTGGATTCATCGGACTCCTCCCAAACGAAACAAACCCGATACGGCGACACAAAGACCAAGACTCACCGAGACAGTGGTCAGTCCAGGAGGAGCGGCTGCTGTGTCCAGCCACAGATTAGTCTGTCCACCAGAGTGACCGCACGGGTCGGACTGCTGACCCTGGCCTACTGCCTGTGGTGGACGCCCTTCTACTTGAGCGAGCTGGGCCTGGTCCACTACAGCGCCCTCATGCCGGACATCTTCTTCATGGCGAACGTGATGAACCCGCTCCTGCACCTGATGACCAGCCAGCTGTTCCGGCACCAGGTCAAAGCCAGGCTCAAGGTTTACTCGGCAAGGCTGACGGCCAGGTGCTACCCACAGTCTTCGAAAGCTTAGCGTCAGATGCTGCAGCGATAGAGCTCAGTGTCAGAGAATCTGACCGAAAGCTTGCCTTAAGACAAGAAGAAGTCATGAAAGCTTCAATGGAAACTAGGGGTAGTAGTGAGAGCTAGATATTCATGCTACAAGCAGCCTTGAAAGTTTAGAGCTCGGTGACTATAGGCAGTCTTGAAAGCTTAGAGATCGGTACCTTACAAATTATCGAAAGCTTGGAGATCTGTGCCGTAGGAGTTCTCGAAAGCTTAGAGATCTGTGCTATAAGCAGTCTTCGGAAGCTTAGCGATCGATGCTATAGAAATTCTTTAAAAGCTTAACGCTCCCTGCTAGACATACCTGTAGAAAGGTACCGTGATTACTAACTGTTACTACATAAGGTCAATGCCAGGATCAAGATCAACGTGGGCAGGCTGACGGCTAGGTGCTACAGATAGTCTTCGAAAGCTTAGCGTCAGATGCTGTAGCGATATAGCTCAGTGCCAAAATCTTTACTTAAAAGAAGAAGAAGTCATGAAAGCTTCAATGGAGACTAGAGGTAGTAATGAAAGCTTATATGTCGAGGCCATTGGTAGCCTTGAAAGCTTAGAGATCTGTGCCTTACGAATTATCGAAAGCTTAGAGATCTGTACCGTAGGAGTTCTGGAAAGCTTAGCGATCTGTGCTATAAGCAGTCTTTGGAAGCTTTGCGATTGGTGCTATAGAAATTCTTTAAAAGCTTATCGCTCACTGCTACAGATACCCGTAGGAAGGTACTGTACAGATGACCAGCTGTTACCGCACTGTGTGAAGGGCAGGATTAATATCCTCATGGCCATGGCTGGCGGCCAGGTGCTATAGACAGTCTTTGGAAGCTTAACTCCATTATGTTATAAAATGTCTTCGAAACCTGAGTACTCGGTGCTCCATAGAGTCTCCGAAAAATTTAAGGCCAGATCCTATAGAGAGTAAATATTTTCAAAAAAAGCGTATATGTGGTAATAATTGGTGTCACAACATAATTCTTTTTTAATCGACAAAACCTTTAATGCTAAATGATAAGATTTCAAAAAGCGCATATGTGGTAATAATTGGTGTCACAACATCATTTTTTTAATCGACAAAACCATACTAAAATTTAAGTCCTCAGTATTAGTGAAACTGTACTGATTAATATCGCATGTTTGTCTGTGAGGGGATGGCTTATGGGCAGGGACTCTAATGTGGTATTGACTTTGTATTTAATGCTTGATCCAGATTTCTCTTTGACAATTTACAGTCATTGAATTATTGTGACAATTGCACTCAAAGTTTGAAACCAGCTTAAGTGTTGTCCTCTTGTTTCCACTTTGGACACCTTTCTATATGACAATTAGTGTTTTGTTGACGTTTCTTCACACACAGAGCGGTCAGAGCTTTAAAGCTTACTTTTTTATTCTTGTAATAATAACATTTACTTCAAACCTTTTGTCACCTTTTTGTAGCCAATTTCCGCAACTTTTGCAACTTATAGTAGGTACATTTTTAAAAGTAATTTGAAGCTGTTATAAAAAGAGTTTTTACTACGGACTATACTTGAATTTAAATCCGTGCGCTAGTATATGATTTTATAAAACAGATTTTTTTTCAAGTCTTCTAGTAAGGAACGCATCATATTTGTGGCGATTGTAAAATGGACAAAACTGAAGAATTACAGATATATTTGAAGTGTGCTAACGCGTAAAATTATGTTTCTGCAGAACCTATATCTTTAGGAATCAAACAAAACTTTACGAAGAGATACACGAGTTTTTCATGATTGGAAGAACGTTTAACTTTGTATTCACTTTTTTGCTTTTGATTGATATTTTTAATCTTTTGTTTGGAAAGTTCTGTAAGGCATGAGAAAATTGACCCACATGCTGTTAGTTGGGTTGTTTTTTTTTTGCCGCCAGACAGACAGACAGTACAGGTGTTCAATGCAATCAGGCATACTTCAGAGTGTCTTTGCTGTTCGCATCTCAGACTCTGTAGTATTTTTACTTGACGGTGTTTTATGGCGGACTCAAGTTTTAGTCATGTGAAAAGTCTTAATTTTTACGATTTTCTTTATATTATTGAACAAAAGGCAAGTAACACTGAAACTTGAATATTTTCTGTTCCTTGTAGTTTTCATTTTTGGTCCTGAAAAAAATGTTAATGGCATTTTAAAATTTGAGATCCCTTCCATTTGTTGTGAAATTACAATGCTGTTATTTTGTTGGATTTTGTGTGTGTGTTTTTGATGTTTTAGTTGGTTGTGTTTTAACACTAAACCTGCAGTTTTTTATGTTTATACCTATTTATTATCTACTGTTATTTTTCAACCTTTACATGTCTATAGAAATATAGATGATTTCGTTATGAATTAATGTGTAAAGTTAACGTTTGACCATGTTGTTTGTAAATGAAATAATGAGTAATATAAGTTTGATTTGTTTTTCTTCCTCCTTAGACTACTGATATAAGACGATTGTGAACTGAATTAGGTCTAAAGTTATCTAGATTAATACCATTCTTTCAATGTCTAATGTTTATTTTCTATAAGTTTTGTAATAAATGGCTGCACTGGAAGATTATTTGTTCATTTTTTTAGCGCTCAACGTCTGTTTTATACAGATTAGGTTTTTGTTGGGGGCGGGTCCCAAGACTGACGTTTGAAAAATGTACATCTGACTAGAAAGATAGAGAGAGAGAGAGAGAGAGAGAGAGAGAGAGAGAGAGAGAGAGAGATTACGGAGATACTACTTATCCTGTCTTAGCCAGTCAAATTATGCTGACCCCGACCCATAGAAGAAATCGGAAAAATAGCCGTTCAATAGATATTACAACTACAATTGCACCCAACTTATTGAACAGTCAATAAGTGAAAACCTGATAATAAGTGTGTTTTACACCATCAGCGAAAAAAGAAAAGCTTAAGACTCAGTAAAATATGCTTGATTTAAACCTTATCGCCGGATGCCATGACGCTCACTATGAAATTTTCAGGTTAAGGTTGATAATAGTTATAACATGGGCCTATACTCTTCTCAAGACATAAGTAAGCTATTTGATATTATAAGTCCAACGTCGTTGTAAGCTTCCGTCTTAATTGAGATATGATTATAAGAAGGATTAAGAGGTTTTGTAATCAATGGTGTACGTACGACGCTGGCATCTTTTAGGCTTTGCGTTTTTCGGTATGATAGCTCGACGCTACTATAGGCAGCCGAATTGCGTAACGTTAGCGATTATGTAGGGGTTTCCTGGCCTATATCTGGGTCAACTTGAATGCCCTGATTTCTCTCTTTTCTTTTTTACATGACTGTCTCATTTGTAACACGGAGCGACGAGATAATTTATTAGTTGGATTTCAACTCCTACTGGTTTGGCCAGTGTCAATATAATGGGACCGCCTGAGACAGGAGTCCAGGCCTTCCTGCCCAGTTTCGTGTGAGGCAGCAGATAAATTGTTCATAAAAAATGTTAGTGTTCGGGCCCGTCCACAATAAAGTCTATAGTGAGGTACTTTTAAAGAAAAGAATTTTGGCATCGCTATCTAATAAGAGCCAGAACGGACACTGTCATATTTTATACGCCTACCATCATTTTGTCTGCCAATATAGGACTGAAACACCAATGCCATGTTGTTTTGATTTGTTTTCTTTTGTTTTGTTTTAACCCCAATAGATATTCAAATTAAGAACTAACGTTGTCGTGATATGACACATAGACCATACTAATATCTTGATCCACCCTTTTGTCTGATTTCCTGTCTAAAGAGAAATTACACATCTTTATATCAGCAGTTCATCTTAATTGATTTTGTTTGTGAGAGGATCATTGGCAGAAAGCTGATAATTGTTTTTATTTTTCTTATCTTTATAAATACTTGGGATGTTGTGAAATTCTCTTCATTGTATAAGAGATACAAAATTGAGTTTTAATAAACAGCGATTAAAAGAAAAGAGGGTGGATTTATGTCGCAAGGGAAGTGTAAAGTAAACAAAACCATACTGATGTTTGAATTACAGGCTCCACGATGCATACGACGATAAACGGGTGACATAACCACGTCCACTATGCATCATCCAATGAAATAACTTCGTTAGTCTGGAATGAAGCTATGATTGGACGCCGGTATAGTTTAACTTACCTATCCTCTTTGTTTTCGCTAAGGCCTTTAGTCCTGAAGCCACTGTAATGAATTATTGTTACCTTGAGAAGAAACGTTTTGTTTAGAGCGAAGCTTTGAAGTGCACGATTTTCTCTTTCCAAACCAAACAAAAACCCAAAAACCTTTTAACATGTAAACAGAAACAAACTTGGTTTTGAAATGGCAAGTTGATAAGTTATTGGCACTACTAAAATGTGTGTACATCTACAAACTGCGTGTAGTGTTTTTAAAATAAGTGCCCTGAAGTCTTACCTTTTTACATACACTCACACACACACCAGGAGGATGTATGATTAAAAGAAAAGTAGTTCCATGTTTGATTGTCAATGTTGATGCATTGTGGTTTTAATGTCTGTAGAATATAGACCTTTTCGATGAACCATGCGTTCAAGGGCTAAAATTAGATTTAAGATATGTTAAGGACACACCATACTATAACAACAACCTGAGTGTTAGGAAAACAATTTAAAAAACAGTGGAAAAGAGAACCTAATTAAATGTAAAGAAAACTAACTTTTTTTAAGAAACAGAGAGAAAGGGAGGTAGAGGAAAGGAAGGGCCAGGGAAAGAAAAAAGAAAGAGGGAGAAGAGGAAGGGAAAAGAGAGAAAGTTTGGAAATCAGAGACATCGAGAGGAGGTGACGAAGGCTAAAAAAAGTGGGAAGAAAAAAAGAGAGCGAGGGAGAGAGAGAGAGAGAGAGAGAGAGAGAGAGAGAGAGAGAGAGAGAGAGAGAGGGAGAAAGAGAGATAGAGAGAGGATATGAGGGAAGCGAGAGGAAAGAGGGAGCCAAAGAGGGAGAGTGAGACACAGACAGACAGAGACGAGAGAGAGAGAGAGAGAGAGAGAGAGAGAGAGACAGACAGACAGACAGAGACAGACAGACAGACAGACAGACAGACAGACAGACAGACAGACAGACAGACAGACAGACAGACAGACAAGCACACAGACAGAGAAAGAGAAAGATACAAAGATAGAAAGATGGGGTGGCGAAGAGAGGGAAGTAAGAGAGACAGGCAGAGAGGGCAGTGAGAGAGTTGGGTGGAAAAATGGAAGAGAGTTCAAAAGATAGAAAATAACGATAACCATTAGCAGTATAAGTTGGTCCTCAATGGTCAATGGACATACACATAAATCAAAATGAGCCATAGGGGATAATAAATAAAAAAGGAAATCTTGTAGTCTATAAAAGGGTTACGTTCCTTCGATATTCAAAGGGACATAATTCCGTATAAACGGAGATAATAAAAAAAAAAAACCAACAGTGGGTTTTGTTTAAAGCTCTAGCCTTTGGCCATATAGGCACTCTCAGGATAGCCAGCCAACCAACCCCACATTGACGAAGTAAGTAGCTAAAGAGGTTAACCTGAGATCGAGAGGTTTTGCCTTAGGCATTGTTAAATTTATGCATTTTTCAACCTATAAAATTATTTCAACTTTGATTCAAAAGCGACAGTAAACAATTGTTGTTGTTGCTTTTCTTTTTATAATATCGACAACAATTGCATCTATTTTTTTTTCTGTTATCAGTTGTTATAATGAAAGCAATGGTTGCGGTTCTGCTCTCCTTGTGTAACTATTCAGACTGTCTCTATTTGTTGCTCGCCGTCTCTCTCTCTCTTAACCTCTCCCCGCCTATTTCTTTCTCTTTAAGCTGTCGTACCGTCTTTGTCTCTCTTTTTTTTAACAATCTCTCCATGTAATCCAGTCTCTATTTATTTCGTTGAGGGATTTATACAGGTTTTGCAAAGACCACCGCCTCTCTCTCTCTCTCTCTCTCTCTCTCTCTCTCTCTCTCTCTCTCTCTCGCTCTGTCCCTGCCTCTCTGCTTTTCATCAAATGGGGGGAGCGGTTGCCCAGGGGTAGAATATCGGCTTCCGACGCAAAAGGTCCCGAGTTCGAATCCTGGCGGTTTGCGTTCCCTACTGGTTGGTATACCCGCCCTGTCTCGTGTGTGGCAGCACATACAATTGTCAGACGTCCGCCTTGGTGCCCGTCCACAATATAGCATATATAGATCTAGTGCTGATTCATTCATTCATTCAGGTGTCAGGTCTGGCGCAGACATCGACGATCAGGGATTTCCAAGCCTTTCTGTCTTCAGTCCGTCTGAATATTTCCAGCTTAGACAGATTCTTGTTCGATGCGTTTTAACCGGCTGAGACAGGAGTCATGGTATCCACGCCCTGTCTCGTGTATCCGCAGCACATACAATTGTCAGACGTACGTCTTGGGGCCCGTTCACAATATAGCCTATATGGTGCTGATGTTGGACGTTAAACCAACTCAACAAGTTTTCATCAAATATTTTAGGAACTTGTTTGGATATCTTATATTGCTAAGTATGCTCAGAAAGATAGAAAAAAAATAATTTTAAAGTGTTTTAGTTTCATACTTTATTTCTATATTTGCGAATTGAATTGCAAAAGTTTTGAGTAATTATTGTTATCGATTGAAACTAATTTCTCTTCTTTAGAATAACGAAAATATAAAATCGTGTTTCAAGGAAATGAAAAACCGATTTTTATGCGCACCTACTTTATGTTCTTTGGTTGAACTGTAATAATCATACTGATTGGAAAAAAACTTGTGATTCTAGAATTAGATTTAGCGCTGGCTTTTCTAGAAACAACTGTACCAAGTCAAGTGAAAACAATAAGCTTACTAAAACGGTGCAGCTCTAGAACTCGTATTCTTTTGACATTTTTTGTATAAGTTTAACTTGATTCTAGATCTAGAATCCTTTTTGTTCGACCTATACTTTTTCAATAATCAATCTGGATTTTGAATTGGTATACACTTGTTTTTTATATCTTATCTAGATGTAGGTTTCTGTTTTAGTGCAGAAATTTAATGAAACATAATATGGAAAACTAAACCTAAAAATCAAAGGCCGAATCTAAATGCTAGATATAGATCTACATAATAGATTAGCAATTTTTCACAGTAATTAATCATAATTGTACTGTAATTCACTTAGATCAAATCAAATTTTGTGCAGAAGATTGCCAATATATCAAACTCTCATTGCTGTTGCGTTAAAAATAAAAATAAACAATAAAAAATACAAAGAGAGTGAAGTTACATAATAATTATTGTGGTTATTTCACATTCAAATCCGGAAAGTAGCCATACTCAGGACATGTTCAAAAATTCAGCCATACCCACACACTTTGTTATCACTAAGATGACTTAGAGAATTATTTTAATCACATAAATGATGGTTCAAATGTGTAAATAAGTGTTGCCAATAGACATACTTGTGTAATTGTTAAGTCCCGGTATCTTACACGTCACTGGAAACCTTCTTATCTGTATATATTAAAATAAGCACTAAGATTACCAAAACATTGTACTTCTCACTTCACTTCAATTCCTTTTTCCTCTAGTCTAGATTATTGTTGGGGCACTAACCACTTTTCACTATTCTTTTCTATTTTCAGCATCCATCTATGGACTAGTCCAGTCTGTTATGTTGTCTTCCTATCTCTATTTCTGTCTGCCTTTCCCTTTTCCCTCCTTGCCCCTTGCTCTGTTGGGCCATATTTTGTACCATCGATCCCTATACATGAAATGTGTATAGTATTTGCTTGCAGAGTTTTCCAACGTATCTGTGTATGATTTTAATTTCTAGTTCTACACATTATAATCTGGAGCTCACTGTATGTGGGCTATTTATTTTTCTTACTAAAGCTCCCCATCTTTCTTCTCCTGTCCATTCTATCCGTAGGTCTGTGACTGCACCAATGACGAACCCTAGGAAAGTAGATCGGTTTATGCAGCAAATGGCACACTGGGTCATCGTGCTGACACTTCTGGTCAACGATGTGAAAGGTGGGTGTTCAAATCCATGGCAAAAGATTGAACAATATGAAATTGTTAACCAGCACCTTTACGGTGGCATTCATCTCTCAGAACAGTTAACAACTAAAAAATCTACTACTTTTCTTGTCCATCAATTTAACTGTAAACTTTGTTTGCAAATTTTAACTCGGTGTTGTTGTCCAAGTTAATTGTCTTCAATCGCCTGCTACTCTTTTTTTTTTTTTTCGTAAACGGCTCCTATTGTTTATCAGTAATAGTGTCTCAAATTGCTGCTAACATTGTTGACAAATTCCTTTTTAATCTTCGATCTTGTCTGGTAACAAATGCTTTGTCTATACACGTCTCTCACCCCAGCTGCTAACATCAATTGTAAAAGGTATATACCACAGCTGCTAACATCATTAGCAAAGTCTATACGCAATAGCTACTAACATCATTAGCAAAATGCATACACCGCATCTGCAAACATCACTAGCAAAATGTATACACCACAGCTGCGAACATCACTAGCAAAATGTACACACCATATATGCTAACATTCCTAGCAAAATGAATACTTTAGCTGATAACATTATTAGAAAAATATATGCATCATAGTTGCTTAATTTGTGACCGCTCTTTCGTTGGCTACTACTGAGTTTTTTCCATAAGTTTTAATCTTCTCTCACAACATCTGCTAACATTATTGCTCAAGTCACATCCCGCCTTCCATCGCTACAGATGCTATCTATGACTATCAAATGTTTTTCCTTTCCTTAATCTACATGGCGCGGTGCATTTATAATTTTTGCAAGTTAGAAAATACAGTTAGGTTTTGCGTCAATCTCATCGATCGTAAGGTTTGATGAATTTATGTGAATAAAATACAACTCTGGCAGAAAACCATGTGAATATAATTATTTAAACTAATGTTTTTCTTCTCAAAATGTATTCTTTCTGTCTTCCCTGTTAAGCCTATTCCCTATCGGGCTTCAGCGATTACTATCTGGGTTCGATCGTAAGGATTGATTTCAAGTACGACTCGAACCAAGCAGGCTTGAATTTTACTTTTGAGTAAGTATACAACTTATAATATTATGATATAACATACTACATTTAATTATCAAAGAAGGGAAAATTTGGGTTTGCATAATCGAAATGTACATGATTGGTGATAAATACGACTTTAACATATGAAATAAACACGTAAGCATAAAGTTTTAGGCTTTTTTATTCTATAATTCTAGGATTAAAAAGAGTATGCAGTAATGTCTCCGATAGAGTAAATCAATAAAAAAACTAAACAGACTGTCATACTTCGGAGAAAGAGTAAATTAAGTAAAGAAACATGGCGAACGAAGATATAAGACGATGGAAAACGTAGGAAAATAGACAGAAGGGGTAAAAGATAAAACAAGCGAGATAAAGGGATAGAGATAGAGAGGAAGAGACCGAGAAAGGCAGAGACAAAGACAGAAAGGAAAAAAAAGAAAGAGTGTGAAAGAGAACGAGAGAAAAAGAAAATATAAAGATAAAGGAAGAAAAAGAGATAGATAGAGATAAAGACAGCAAGCGAGAGAGAAAGAGAGATAGAGAGAGAGAGACAGAGACAGAGACAGAGACAGAGACAGAGAGACAGAGACAGAGAAAGAGACAGAGACAGAGATAGACAGAGAAGTTTAAAATGTAGAATAAAAAACAACATCAAAATCAGATACTCAGTGATAACGAATTACCAACCTAGCTCTACAAAAAAAAAAATATATATATATATAAATAAATAACACAATAAATTATGTGTCCCACCCTCAGGCTTTTGGAGAAGAATACCAGTCTGTTGACGTGCTACATAGACGGAGACCGCGGCCAACCAGGTCCAGACGGATCACTCGTCCAAACAGTTCTCATATCATCATACAACTACGTCGTAAGATAATAATAATGATAATAATAATAATAATAATAATAATAATAATAATAATAATAAAAATAATAATAATAATAATAATATTTCACTTTTTCTAACAGTGTACATACGGTATATGGAGACAGCCGGTAAGAATTCTTTCTTATTTTCAATAGATCGTTTGTGTGATTGTTTCCATACCTTAATGATTTTGTTTCTGTGTTTTCCTTGAAGTATAAATTAAGAAAAATGTATTAAGTATTTTTTTATATTGGTTAACGAATAGTTTTACTTTTGTCTTAAAATCAAAGCTGTTTTAATGGCCTGAATAAGCCTAAAAAGTAAGCTGACGCCCCATATAAATATAAAAAAAGACACAACGTTCCATGATACAAGAATGGCATCTTAAAGCTATTAAAGTGTTTTCGAAACGAAATTACAATTCATGCTTCTTTTGGTTCAAAATTATATAGGTCTCTTTTCATATGAAATCATAAAATTTGGAAAACTGGTAACTTGGCATCATAGTAATACTGTAGGTTTTGAACTCCTGGGATCATTTCATTAGTTGTAGTTTTTTTTCTTCTTTACGCGTATGGTAACGATTCCACATGTTTTATATACCTTTAAAAAATTCATTAGACGCATTGTATTTTTGGTGTGTGCTTTGTTATAAGATTATCATTGATAAATAAAAACCCACTAGCGCTTGATGTCAGCAACATTGTTACTAAGTTACTAGCAACTCATCACAAAATGAGAATAATTATTTCCTGATCGTTTTAGTGTGAAAAAAAATTTTTTTTTGTAGATTAGCTTGAATTCATTCTTGACAGTCCAAAAATGTTTAGAAAGGCAAAAAATACCTAATGAATTTTATAGTAATTAATTATAGTGACTTGGTTATTGCACTGGAGTTAAAAAAAACTCTTACGATAAATGCCAGGGTAATATGTAATATATAGCCGTAAAAAGGCGCCCTTAAGCTGATCAAGCCCCAAAAAATATTAAGGCGACCCTTTTTAAATACTGTTTTTCACCACCGCAAAACGCCGAACAACTATTGCGCTGAATATTGCTGAGTATTATGTTTATTTTTCCATCTCTATTATATATTTATCAATATGTTACTCTATTTCCTACTCTCTCTCTTTTTCTGTCTGTCTGTGTGTCTGTGTGTCTGTTTGTCTGTCTGTCTGTCTGCCCGTCTGCCTCTTTCTATGTTTGTCTGTTTCTCTTGCTCTCCGTCTCTCCCCTCTCTCTGTCTCTGTCTCTGTCTCTGTCTCTGTCTCTATCTCTCTCTCTCTCTCTCTCTCTCTCTCTCTCTCTCTCTCTCTCTCTATCGCTCTCTCTCTGTGCCTATTTCACAACAATAAACTTGTCAATCTTCCTCGGTGCCGTAAGTACAACGTTTCGCAGCCTACGTCTTGTCGTAAGAATATACCTAAAAAAAGGCTAGTGCAACTTTCTACTTACGACTCTAAGCCTTTTTTATCTATATAATTGCTACTTTAATTACCACACAAATCAAAAAGTTCATAATTGTCTTTCTATTCTACGCATTTCTAACCTCCCCACCCCCCACCCCCACACTACGCCCTTGTCAGTGTTACAAAACACTCACAGCCACAGTTGGCGACGATACATCTCGAAGGAACGCTACACTAGAGTTTAAGCTGTTGCCCCACATCGGTGTCCGAGAGATAGGCAACTTCCTTGAAATTCATATCTACGGAAATGGACTTTTCCTTGGTTGGTTCATGGCTGATTAGTTGGTTGGTTTGTTGGATGTTTTGTTGGTTTGTTAGTTGATTGGTTCTTAGGTTGGTCTGTTAGTTGTGGGCTGGTTGGTTGATTGATTGTTTTGTCGATAGGCTAGTTGGTTGGTTTGTGGGTTGGTTGATTGTTTTTGTTGGTTGAATGATTAATATATCAGCTAGTTAATTGGTTGGTTGGTATTTTGTTTCACTGTGTGCTTGAATGCTACGTTGGTTGATTCTTTGGTTGATTGGTTAATTGGCTCTTTAGTTGCTTGTTTGATTAGTTGGTTGATTGGTTGCTTGTTTAGTTGGTTGATTAATTTGCTGGTTAGTTCGTAATTGAAACAATCCCCTTATCAACATATTAGGCAACAAAATCTTTATATCTTGATTGTTTTTTTAACTGTTTGGTTAGTTTGGTTGCTAATTTCTTTGTTTGGTTCATAGAATTGTTGATTGGTTGGTTGGTTAGTTAGTCAGTTCTTTATCTGGTAAGGACTATGTCCATGTCAACATCTTAAGCGACAAAATCTTCATGCGTTGGATATTGTTGATTGGCTATTTGCAATAGAGATTAGCAATTGTTTCTTGTTATAATTATTGTGTTGTTATTGTTGTTATTGTTATGTCACCTAGTGATCTAGTCCTCGTAATGTGCTCGGATTTGCCAATCTGGCAGGCTCTAAAACTTCTTTTTTTTACTTTGAATCTCTCATACATTTTATCCGTAGGGACTGCAAAACATACTATGAACGACAGCAACTTACCGTGGGTTTCCAGGACATCACAAATTGAAATCAAGGTAGGATGGCAACATACATGTTTAAGCAGGTTTTAGTGTTTGCGCAAATAATTGTCTAATGAGGAAATACATTTCACGACCTGGCGAGATTGGTGGGCGGATTTCACACCATAGCCCTCTGGTTTGGTCGTTCTTATTGTAATAATGTGAGCGCTTGAGAAAAGAGGCTTGATATTGGTTTCTCCGCCTGTCTCATGAATGGCAGCATGTATAATTGTCTGATGTTAGTCTTGGAGCTCGTCCTCAATATAGCCTATAACATTATAGTGCTGAGGTTGGACGTCAAGCATCCAACTCAACTAACCTCCTGGTCGGTAAAACGTCCGCTCTGTGATAGGCTGTGTTGTGGACGAGTCCCAAGATAAACGTCTGATAATTTTACGCGCTGCCACACACGAGACAGGGCTGGGAGACCTGGACTTCTGTCTCAGTCGGTCACATTTAACTGCGGGCCAAATAGGAACTTTCTTAGATTCACATTTTGTTCTATTTCCAGCACAACATATCTTTTGCTAAAAGCCCATCAAACGGTATCTTTTTTTCTTTTAATCAAAATTAAATCTTTTTTTTTTTTAAGAACATGAACTATTTCATGACCATATTATTATGAAAAAAGTAAAACACTCTGTTTGCAAGATAGAGGCAGTGCCCTATTTATAAAATGTTTGGACTTTTATAAGTTTATCTTAGCCTTTTGTGAGATAGCTTGGCTTGCTCAGACAAAAGAAATAGGCCTAGGTATAGGGTTTCTCGGCCGTTGTGGTATGATGGTTAATTGCGCGCTTTAGATTTGTAGGTTTCAGAGTTCGATCCCTGCTTAGCCAGCGCAGTTCCTTCACAGCATGGACTTTTTTTTTTAAGAAATGGTTTATTTGTATGTAACTCTTTCGTGAAATGAAATCCCCTTTTGTCCGACAAAGCATTAAGTCTTAACTGACACATCAAAGTTGCCTCCAGTCACATTGTTTATTTTAATGTTTTAAATACCGGTACTCCATAAAATGAAAATACGTGCGACTTGAAATACTACAAAAATGTATAAAAACAGAAATAACAATCATATCAACTTCAAAATTCATTTTAATAAATTTTGGCAAGAAAACTTGCGTGTCTTGGTTTAAGCTAAGTCGCAATCCATGGTTAAAACGTACATTGAAGTCGTGTGGCTCTTTTTTTTTTTATTCCATGCAAATTTTATTCAGACAAATATATATATAAAAACATCCTACGTTCAAAGTTCAGGAAACTTAAACTTTATTTTATTGAATTTTGGGACGAAGAAATTAGCGTTTAGGTCTAAAACAAATCGACACATCAACGCAGACTTTGCAGCTGTTTTAGAAATTAATAACAAAGTGTTTCTCAGTCACACTAAACAAAACTTGGCTTTACAAATGCTTACTTGGCAACCATTGTTAAATGTTGAAATACCTTAGGGGTCTAAGCAAGACACAATTCGATAGTCAACTAGACAAAGGAATCTACATTCAATGGACGCAAATATAACGTCGCGGTATTTTACAACTGGACGTAAGCCTTTTTTTTTCACATCTAAAGATGAATGGTGAGCTTATTCTGTACATTGTACTCGCAACCTTAGACTTGCATTGCATAATGCGCAAATCGGAATCAATTTTAAAGGTCGAGACACTTAAGACTTAAGGTTGATTTGTGTTTTTAAAGAAATAATATACAACTTTTAACAAAGTAAGCATTAAACCAACCAACCAACCTCTCTTGTTTTCCCCACATTCCTTGTGTCTGTTTTCTGTATATCAGCTGTCGAAGGTTGACATGGGTACCACTTACAAAATGGAGCTGCATCGCATAGACGACTATGCTAAAGAGTTGTGCCCTACAAGCACTCTAGGCGGTAAGGTAAGTGCTTTTAACTTGGTTTCCAGCACAAAAGTATCGGTCGCAGACGAGGGAAGAGGGAGCTCTTGTTGATGTTGTTGTTGAGTTGGTTTAACGTGCAACATCAATACTATATAGGCTATATTGTAGACGGGCCCCAAGACTGCCGTCTGGCATTTTTATATGCTGTCACACAAGAGACAGGGCGGGGATACCATAACTCCTATCTCAGCCGGTCACATTAAACTGACACCGAACCAACCAGTAGGGAGAGCAATCACTAGGGTTCGAACCCAAACCTTTTGCGCCGGAAGCCGATGCTTTACACCAGGGGCACCGCGCGACCCGGAAGAGGAGCTAGTGTAAACAGTAAATTATATGGTCTCCGAATCCGGAGGTCCCTAATTCAAAACCTACCACCGGCCAAACATTTGTATTTCAGGTTTCGTACCCCCTTTGGTTTGGTAGGTATCAGTACAATATGACTGTATGACTCAGGGCTCATGGTATTCCCGCAATGTCTCTGTGTGGTAGCACATACAATTGTCAGACGTTAGTGTTGGGACGAGTCTACAATATAGCCAATGCAGCGCTGGTGTTAGACGCTGAGCAACAGACTAGAAACCCCCAATAATAGATCTTTAACAAATGAAAACTTAAAAGAGGACAAGATACTTTCAAATATAATTGATTTTTTTAATTTATCATATTCCCAATTCCATCCACACGCACGTTTATTGATTATTGTTTTCCCGCAATGTCCGCCCCTGTTTATCGTTTCAAGATCGATCTACAGAAGTTTATGGCGTTACGATCGTTTATGAACTGTGAGCTGGACATGGATACTCCCTCCCTTGAAATTCAAGAACATGTGATGCCGTTCGGATACATCCAGGTCACTGTGCGTATATCTCATCGCGGCCACCAGGGTTTTGCCATTCAGGTCGGTACGATAATCTTAAACAGACATCTTTCTTACCTAGAACCTAGAAATTTCAATACAAAATTGTAAAATATAGGTTACATACAAACGAGTACAGCCTCTAGAGGGTTAGAAAGAAGATACACAGTTACTATGCTTTTCATTTTATTCCATTGTTGTCAGGAGGATGTTTCTATTCAGGTCTGTGTAAGTTATCTCAAATAGTTATTTTTATCTAGAAATAAAGGAGGAAACAGAGAAAGAGAGAGAGAGAGAGAGAGAGAGAGAGAGAGAGAGAGAGAAAGATAGAATAAGAGAGAGATGGGGAAAGAGGGATAGAGAGAGAGAGAGAGAAGAGAGAGAGAGAGAGAGAGAGAGAGAGGGAGAGAGAGAAAGAGAGAGAGGCAGAAAGAGAGAGAGAAAGAGAAATTGTTGTGTGTGTATTTCAATAATGAATCATGTTCACGAAGTTTCTATATTATTACGACTAAGGCTGCTTACACCTGGAGCCTGTCTCTGCATTGTTTGTTTTTTTCGATAAGTTATTATCGATGCATTGACAGAATAAAGCTTCATTTCAATGCCAGCAGTAACTAATAATTATGTTAAAAATACAAGAGCCCAAAGAGGACAAGTAAAAAACAGTTTACAAGGTTGGGAGGTTACTTCTCTGTGAAGAGAAAATGGAGCTTTATACCTGTTTCTACCCTCTCTCTCGCTCTTTCTCTCTCTCTCTCTCTCTCTCTCTCTCTCTCTCTCTCCCTCTATCTACCTCTCTATCTTTTCCTCTCGCTCTTCGTTCCTCTCTCTCTCTCTCTCTCTCTCTCTCTCTCTCTCTCTCTCTCTCTCTCTCTCGGCGACAGATAAAATTGTTGGAATATTGGGAGGCTTTTAGCATTACAGCCGTCCTTTTTATGTGGACGGCTAAATTATCAACAAATAAAAAACCCCAGAAAAAGTGAGAAAAAGAATAGTCACAATATCTACATGAAGGGATAGACATATTGTCTACACGAAAGGGTGTACACATTTTCTACATAAAAGGATGGACATATTTACATAATAGGACAGACATGTTATATATATGGTAGGATAGACTTCGACAGACATGTTATATATATGGTAGGATAGACTTTTTATCTATAATTGAAGAACAGACATATTAACCAAGAAAAACTACACAATAAACAACAGGCATAATATATTGTTACCGGTATTCATATCGGGAGATAGACATAATATATGCGTGGAAGGGTAGACATAGTTTATACGTGGTAGAACAGAAGTAGTATCTACATAGATGGAAAAACATGAATTGTTATCTACATGGATGGATGGAATTAATTATCCACATAGTCAGACAGACCTGTTATCTATATGGTCAAGCAGACATAATATCTACATGATTGGATATAAATAATTATATATGCATGATCAGAAATTATTATCTACATGGATATATAGAAATGTGTATCTACATGGTAAGACAGAAATAAATTATTATTATTATACTTGAATATATATAAGTTATAATCTACAACGGTCAGGCAGACATATTATGTATATGGATGGATAGACGTAATAACTGCATGGTTAGACAGACATAATATCTACATGATCAGACATACATAATATCTTGGTCCTTCAGTGCTACATACGAGGGGTGTTCGTTATGTCCTTAGCTTGACCTTGAAGCAGTTGTACTAGAGTAAAGAAATTTTGTGGGTAGCTAGATCATCTATGTTGAACACGGCATGCAAAATTTGGGGAAAATCGGAATTTTTTTTCTGCACCTTTTAGCGCATCAAGTAAAACAACCCCTAGGAAGTTGTCATTTGTTGTTTACAAACTGTCTGCCATGGAGGCCGTTGAATATCGCTCTGTCATCAAATTCCTTCACTTAAAAGGACAAACCCCCACGGAAATTCATCAACAGATGGTAGAAGTTTATGCTGAAAAGTGCCCTAACTACAGTACGGTGACTCATTGGGTGAGAAAGTTCAAATCTGGCTTTTTGTCAGTGATGGATGAACCTCGCGAAGGCCGGCCAACATCTGTTGTGACTGAGAAAAACGTGTCCACTGTGGAGGGACTAGTAAAGCAGGACAGGCGAATAACAGTCAAACAGTTAGCAAGTGAAACCAGGATCAGCGTAGGTTCAGTTGAAAAGATTCTTCATGATCACCTCAATCTGAACAAGGTCTCAGCTCGATGGGTACCAAGGTTATTGACCGCTGATCAGAAGAAAGAGAGGGCTGATTGTTGCAAACATCTTCTTCGGTTAGAAGCAAATGACGACTTGTTCTTTCAGAAAATTGTAACCATGGATGAGACTTGGATCTATCAATTCGATCCAGAGCCGAAAAACGCGTCTATGCAATGGAAAAGACCCTCATCGCCCCCACCAAAGAAAGCAAAGGTCACACAATCAAGTGGCAAGGTCATGCTGTCTTGTTTCTGGGACTGTGAGGGCATCATAATGACTGACTACATGGAAAAGGGGAAAACAATCACTGGAGAGTATTATTCAGGGTTGCTAAAAAGACTGAGATCTGAATTAGTAAGAAGAAGACGGGGAAAGCTTCGAAACGGAGTCCTGCTTTTGCATGATAACGCTCCTGCTCATCGAGCACGACAAGCCGTTGAGACAGCTGATCAGTGTGGCTATGAAATTCTTCCCCATCCACCATATTCACCGGATTTAGCTCCATCAGACTTCTGTCTGTTCCCAAACCTTAAGAAATCCATAAAAGGGCGCCGTTTTGAAGACATTGAAGATGCGATTTCTGCTGTGGAAGAGTGGTTTCAAGCGCAAAATGACACGTTTTACTCTCAAGGACTTTTGAAGGTCAAGGACAGGTGGCAGAAATGTGTAACTATGCAGGGTGACTATGTAGAGAAATAAATGTAAGTGTGCCAAATTTTAAGTCTCTGGGTTTATTCCTTCATTGTCATGCTAAGAACATAGTGAACACCCCTCGTATAAGTATACATATTTCTACATGAAAGGATAGACACATTTTCTACATGAAAGGATAGACATATTTTCTACATGAACGGGTATACACATCTTCTACATAAAAGGATAGACATTATTTTCTACATAGTAGGACAAACATGTTATATATTTGGTAGGATAGACTTTTTATCTACATTGAAGAACAGACATATTAACCAAGAAAAACTACACAACAAACAGCAGGCATAATTATTATTCACATCGGAAAATAAACATGATATCTACGTGGAAGGATAGGTATAATTTATACGTGATATAACAGAAATAGTATCTACATGGATGGAAACACATGAATTATTATCTACATAGATGGATGGAATTAATTATCCATATGGTCAGACAGACCTCTTATCTATATGGTTAAGCAGACCTATTATATACATGATTGAATATAAATAAATATATGCATGGTCAAAAATTATTATCTTCATGGATATATAGAAAAATGTATCTACATGGTAAGACAGAAATAAACTAGTATCTACGTGGATATATAGAAGTAATAATCTATACGGGCAGACAGAAATATTTTATATATAATGGATGGATAAACATAATATCTACATGGTTTGACAGACATAATATCTACATTTTTTGACTTACATAATATTTTTATGTTTTGACTTACATTATATTTTCATGGTTTGACAGACATAATATCTACATGGTTAGACAGACATAATATCTACATGGTTAGACAGACATAATATCTACATGGTTAGACAGACATAATATCTGCATGATCAGACAAACATAGATTACATTGTCAGACAGACATAATATCTGCATGATCAGACAAACATAGATTACATTGTCAGACAGACATAATATCTACATGGTCAGACAGACATAGAATTCATGGTCAGACAGACGTAGAATTCATGGTCAGACAGACATAATATCTACATGGTCAGACAGACATAATATCTACATGGTTTGACAGACAAAAATTTAATATCTACATGGCATAACACCATTTCACGTTTTTTTTGTATCCAAGTTGAAGTTTAATATATAAAAATAATATTTGACTATGTTATCCTTCTCAGAGGTATTTCTATGTAGATGACGGAGGTCTTGATACTCAAGAAGGAGCACCTTTCCAGTTTAAGGTATTTCCAGTAAGCGATGCTTTTTCGTGGTCGAATGATGACTTGCCGTTGGATATGGAAAAATCTTACTTCCTATATAACCATCCAAGTTTTGGCCAAGACAGATTCCTAAAGACAATTACACGGTGAGATATAATGTAACTAGCTCTATATACAAGTTTGACAAAAATTAAAATAATAATAACAAAAATAGATATAATTTTTTTTAGTAATTAAAAAAATTGATAATAATAATAATAATAATAATAATAATAATAATAATAATAATAATAATAATAATAATAATAATAATAATAATAAAAAT
>RQTK01000106.1:71174-92979 GCA_003991915.1 Elysia chlorotica | reverse complement strand
GGGGGGGGGGGGGGGGTTTTCTGGGGTAGAACATCGGCTTCCGACGCAAAAGATCGGGTTCGAGCCCTAGCAATTGCGCTCTCTAATGGTTGGGTCGGTGTCAGTATAATGTGACCAGCTGAGACAGGAGTCATGGCATCCCCGCCCTGTCTCGTGTTTGGCAGCACATACAATTGTCAGAAGTTGTCTTGGGGCACGTCTACAATATATCCTTTATAGTGCGATGTTGGACGTTTATCCAACTCAACTACAACAACAACTCCCCTTGTTTATGACCCCCGTTTCTTCTCCCAGTCAGCGCGTCAATTTCCCACCCTCCCCCAAATCATTCCATTCTTCTTCTGCCCTTCATCCTCTTTTATTCTTCCTCCTTGTCTTTTTTTTTCTCTAAATTTCTTAATTCTTTCTCGTCGTCTCGTATGGCGTGACCGGAAAAAAACAGGAGCCATACACCCCTGCACTGTTCGTGTTTGGCTGTACATACAATATATTGTCAGACTTCTACTATGATATAATAGCCTATATAGTGCTAACATTGTACGGTAAGAAAGGTTAAAGCCAGAAGCCACCTAGTCCTGATATTCCTATGTCTCTTAAACACTAAACCTTAGAACTAATACTGAAAACTGTTTTATAACTAGGATTATCCAATCTTAGCTTAAGCAGGCTCGGTACCAAAAAATTAAATTGAAAAGGACAAAAATTCTGAAAAGCGAAACTGTTCTTATGAGATGAAAGGTTATGTGTTCGTTTCATCTTAGACAAAAATGTAACACTACCGAAAAAAGCCCACTCACAAACTCTCGACAATGCTACCTTTTATTCGGCTTTTACCGGTTTAGACAAAGGCCCTTCGGCTGTAAGTACAACGCCGGAGTAGTTTAAAAACAAGCCACAAGCCCTCTTGGTCTTACAGTGTGGTTACAGAACGTCACAAGACTATTCACAATACTAAGTTGTAGTAAAAACACATCTTTTGCGTCGGAAGCCGATGTTCTACCCCAGAACCCCCCCCCCCCATAAACAAGGGGAGGCAGAGGAAATTCAAACAATAACAATTTCAAAGAATCATACCGATTTTGATCAATAGATGGAACAATTTTTTTCCTCCTAATAATTACAGTTTCATTTTTTATCAAACAATTACAAAAAAGGTACAGCAGCGATTCGGACATTTGATATTGATCTCATAGTTTGACAATTTATTGTTGCATAAATTGCTGATAACATAATTATAACCAGAAGTTATGAAGTTAGTGAGACTTTTGGGGAAAAAAATATTTCACATTCCTTTTGAAACATGGAGTTCGCATAATTCGCGCCCAATCTATTTTTTTTTATTATAATTAAGGCAGTCGAACACTGTGCATACTGAGTTTTTACTAAGGTTTTAAGAAAAAGAGGATGAAACCACCTTAACTACCTTGAGCCACATACGGACATTCTACATAACTTGGTCAGTGATGGCTATTGGACCCAATGAGATAGTGCGGGAGTAACCGAGAAAGCGTCATAAATGAGGGGGGGGGTAAATTGACAGAAATTGATCAGTGATCGCTATTGGACGCAATGAGATAGTGCGGGAGTAGCCGAAAAAGCGTCATAAATGAGGGGTGATAAATTGACAGAACTTGATCAGTGATCGCTATTGGACCCAATAAGATAGTAGCCGAAAAAGCGTCATAAATGAGGGGTGATAAATTGGTCCTACGGAGCCACATACGTACATTCCTCGACATGAAACCTCTCACGATTTCACACTCTTGTACATTATGATACAGAGAAGCAGGTCAACAACTATAGAGGCTTTAACAGACGGAGCTAGACCTAGGGACCAAATAATGATGCTAGCGACTGAGGGAATAAGGTGAAAATATGTTAGAAGGGACAGCCACAAACATAGGTCTAGCTGAGACCTACAGATAATACAAGTAGACAAAGACACATTTTTAGACTGATGACATGGACGGGGATCGAACCCGCACCTTCTACTCGGCACCCATCGCCCTGCCAAGGCGAAGACCAGTGTGCTTAACCACTATGCCATCGCCCTGCCAAGGCGAAGACCAGTGTGCTTAACCACTATGCCATCGGCTCTTATCTGTTGGTCTCAGCTAGACCTAGGTTTGTGGCTGTCCCTTCTAACCTACACTCTTGTACAGTAATAATAAAGAGAGGAATACGCACAACTTAGCAACTGAAGGACACAGTTAATCAAACACAACTAGAGTTAGAAAAATACATGTAAACTTTTCGCTAGTCTGATGAAGCCATTAAAGGCGAAACGTTTACATGTATTTTTCTAACTCTAGTTCTGTTTGATTTATTCCTTATTGTGTCCCTCAGTTGCTAAGTTGTGCGTATTCCTCTCTTTATTATTAAATTACTCCTATTACTTGCGCACATGCATCTACTGTTAGGTCCTTAGCAATTGAGTAGGTGTTCTCTTAAGTGTTGTGCTCTTGGTTCCTTTTTGGATACATTTTTATATGACACTCTTGTACAGCGCACTGAGCATGATTGTTCATGGAAGTGCGCTATATAAATGCAATATATTTATTTACAGATAACGTTCGTTCTACTTGCAGTGCTACGAGAAGCTGAAACCGCTCTTTGTAGAGCCCGGCTTGAGACCGTGGGTTTACAAGAACTCGTATTGTGCCCAGCACATGCTATTTACGTCAGTGCGGAGCGGTCGGTCCTGGAGAGATGCAGTAAGTGAGGGCATGTATTGAAAAAACAGGACTAATATAATTGTTTAAAAAAAGTATTTTATTTTATTATGAAGATGAACAATTTCTAGGTCCATGGTACTATATTGTCATAACTACCATCATCACTACTACTACTACTACTACTACTACTACTACTACTACTACTACTACTACTACTACTACTACTACTACTACTACTACTACTACTACTACTACTACTACTACTACTACTACTGCTGCTGCTGCTGCTGCTTTTTTCTTGTTTCTTTTAACTGCAATTTCTTTTTCCAGCTACATCAATTAGGCTCCCTGGACGTCACAAAGGCCTACTTATTCCTAGATCAGGAGCTTTCAACGAAGACGCTGCTGGAATTTACCAGGTACCTGTACATAGAAGCGGTATCCTTATATATGCGGTGGGCATTAAATTATTAACTTAAACACAAGATGAAATGCTCTTCGGCCGATTCTGCATATACACGCAGCCATGTGCATAATCATTACTGCGCGTATGATATTTTCTCTGGTTTTTAAATCAGCAAAAACAAACTGTTTGATTTCTTTATGTCTACAACATATTTAGCAAAGGTTTCTAATAAGGTTAGCACAACCCAACTACCCCTAGTTTAATCTGGGAGTTTTGTTGAGGCAGAGTCGAGTTGAGTTGGTTTTAACATCCAACATCAGCACTATATTGGGTATATTGTGGACGGGCCCCAAGACGGACGTATGACAATTGTATGTGCTGCCACACACGAGACAGGGCGGGGATACCATGACTGTATCAGCCGGTCACATTATACTGACACCGACCCAACCAGTAGGGAACGCAAGAGCCAGGATTCGAACTCGGAACCTTTTGCGTCGGAAGCCGATGTCCTACCCCTTGGCCACCGCGCCCTTGTCTAGGAAGACCTCATAGTCACTTTTGCAACGCTATATGACTTGCGTTTTCGCACAAGTCCCACCTACACCATAATGGCAACACATCGACGATAATGCATGCGGTCTCAATGGAATGGAAGTTCTCAAACATCCAGTCGGATGACCCAACGGAGCGACACGCCCCTGTACAAAAGACCATGGAGCATAAAATATACAGTTTTGGCCAGCGATGACTTACTGACAGATCAAGTGTGGACGTGTATTCATAGTATACTATTAACTTTGTATAACAATACTTACAGATAAGGCAAGCATCGGCTCAAAGTCGTAATGAACTAATAATCATTTGTTGATGCAATATGGATTTCGTTTTTGACTAAGTAGTAGTAGTACTAGTAGTAGTAGTAGTAGTAGTAGTAGTAGTAGTAGTAGTAGTAGTAGTAGTAGTAGTAGCAGCAGCAGCAGCAGCAGCAGTAGTAGTAGTAGTAGTAGTAGTAGTAGTAGTAGTAGTAGTAGTAGTAGTAGTAGTAGTAGCAGCAGAGTAGTAGTAGTAGTAGTAGTAGTAGTAGTAGTAGTAGTAGCAGCAGCAGCAGCAGCAGCAGCAGCAGTAGTAGTAGTAGTAGTAGTAGTAGTAGTAGTCGTAGTATTAATTTACCCAAAAGTTTATATCAATAAGTAGAAAACAGTTCTTTAAGGTTCGTTTTGTTGTTAATGAGTTCATTTTGACGGAGTGGATAATTATTTGTTATAGTTTTCTATTGCTTTACTTTTTGTGTTCGATTTGGCTTTTTTTTTTTTTAAAGAAGTTATTCTTTGGAGGAAAAATGTATAGATACAACAGTATCAGTTGATTTTTTTTTTGTCGTGTAGTAGTAGTAGTAGTAGTAGTAGTAGTAGTATTGAAGAAGCTGTATTGCTAATAGTAATAGTAATGAAACGTAGTGGTCTACTCGTATTTGCCATGCTCTGTTTGGGTGACATGTCTATTCCGTGCCGCTGCATCTACAAATCGAGGGTTTCAATCCCACAAAACGCAATCATTGAACGGCTATTTTGTCTAAAAGCCTAACTCTAATTACTGTGGGGGAAAAAACGTAAAATCCAGATCTAATAGAAGCAGTACACGCAGGAACATTATGATTGTTATTAAAAAAAAACTTTTACTTGCAGATATGCGGTTGATGCAGTGGACCATTCTTGGACATACCTGCCGGTGGATTATCATGAATATGTAAGACAATAGTTGATTATGCCTACAAAGAACTAAAAAAAAAGTTTGTTCTAAACAAAAAAAATGTTGTGGCGTGAAAGATAAATAATTTGAGTATAATTAAATATACATATAAATGAAAAAAAAATGGGGGAGGAGAGCTTTTTGAGGCAGTGTGTGTAATGCCTAACAGACAAGAGAAAGTGAAAGAGCAAACTAATTTTCTTTTTTTTTAACAATAAAGATAATAAAAAAATAACAATAATAATAATAATAATAATGAATATAAAAATAATAATAATAATAATAAAGATGATGATGATGATGATGATGATAATGATAATTATAATAATAGCAATAATAGAAATAACGATAATAATAATAATAATAGCAATAATAGGAATAACGAAAATAATAATAATAATGATAATAATTATAATAATAATAACAACAACAACAACAACAAGAATAATAATAATAATAATAATAATAATAATAATAATAATAATAATAACAATAACAAAAACAATAATAAATAATGATACTGAATTGACACATTGATAAATAGCTTGAGATATGCCATCCTCCTCTTCTAGTGACAGAATCATGTCAATTTTTTAACCCTTTGCTGTTGTTTTTTTAAATCCAGAAACACCAGATTTTGTGAAGCCGATGCAGACGAAAGTGTCGACAAGGAGAGGCGAAGACTCTGTTCTTCAATGTAGGGCCTCAGGCAGTCCACAGCCAAAGCTGTCCTGGCTCAAGGATGGAAAGAACCTGGTGGTATGCAGGCTTGGTTAACATTCTAAATGTTAAGATAAGATTGAATTAAATTCTGAAAAAAGGCCTTTGGCCCATGCAAGAAGAAGAAGAAGAAGAAGAAGAAGAAGAAGAAGAAGAAGAAGAAGAAGAAGAAGAAGAAGAAGAAGAAGAAGAAGAAGAAGAAGAAGAAGAAGAAGAAGAAGAAGAAGAAGAAGAAAAAGAAGAAGAAGAAGAAGAAGAAAAAGAACAAGAACAAGAACAAGAACAAGAACAAGAACAAGAACAAGAACAAGAACAAGAAGAACAAGAAATAAAAGACAGAAATGAAAAAAAGATTAAAAGAAGGAAATAAGCAAAGGAATAGAGCTAGAGAAAGTAGAAGGGTGAAATAAATAAAGAAAAAAAGAAAGCAACAAATCATTTGTTTACCTTCTCTCTGCTTTATCCTGCCTGCTATGTCACACACGACCGCTTGACCAGGAGCTTGGAGTGGACAGAGATCACATAATGCGCCTAGAGCTCAACTCTATGGCCTTTCTACGCCTGTTCGAGTGGCGGGTGAGTAGATATAATATGTGCTTGGGGTGCGCGGTGGCCCTGGGGTAGAACATCGGCTCCCGACGCAAAGGGTCCAGATTCGAGCCCTGGCGCATAGCTTTCTGCTGGTTGGGTCGGTGGCAGTTTAATGTGACCGACTGAGACAGGAGTCATGGTATCCCCGCCTTGTATTGTGTGTGGTAGCACATCAAATGGACAGACGTCAGTCTTGGGGCCTGTCCACAATATAGTCTATATCGTGCTGATGTTGGACGTTAAACAGACTCAACATCAACAACAAAGACCTGTGCTTTAGTGCTTACACAAAAGAGATTTCTTGCGATTACATGGCCCAGAAGAAAAACGGAATTAAAAGATAAGGACAGCTACAGTGGCGTCTACTCATAGTAAAAGTTTAGTTTGTTTGTTGGCTAGCGTCTAGCGCGCGTCAACGCTACACCGGAAAAATATTGTAGACGAGTCGCAAGACTCAAGTTTGACAATATTTGACGTGTTGCTACTCACTGCCTCATTTCGTCCTTTGCTGATAGGGTTAGTGTTGGTGCATTGTGAGCCTCTGCTACAGGATTCCCGGATCTCCGCGCCGTTTTGTGTGGCAGTACATACAATTTTCAGACTTAAGTATTGGGTCTCGTCCACAAATAATAATAAATAATTATGTACCCTGTTAGCTAGAATCCATCATCTTGCTTGTCAGTCTTTTTTTTTTACAATCGCGAAGAGACAAACGTTGATACAGCAAGCTCCCTGTGGTATATTCCACTGTTACCTGTCTTTAACGGCAGAAACTATCATTAGTTCCTGTAGACATCGAAACTAATTTCGAACGTCCAAATGCAATACACCCTTTTGTTCAAAGCTGTCTTTACTACTCTTTTAAATTTGTAACATCTTTAGTTTACTTTCTTTTCTATTTGAATTCTCATGACAATTTTATGACACATTTTATTTTAAACACCGTACGTTAGTCGACTTCCCTATGACGGATGAAAAGATCTTATATTTCACTCGGATTTTCTTAACCTTTAATGCGAAGATTAACATTATTCTTATATACTCTCCTGACTTTCATTATCCTGATAATTTAGTTTTCTTTTGCTGAGGCATAAAAATGTGATTGAGGGGGACGTTCGTGTATTTATCCACGACGAATATAAAGATTATAACGGTGTAGGTATATTTTCTTAACCTTTCATGCGAAGATTAACATTATTATCTTTCCTGACTTTCATTATCCTGATAATTAAGTTTTCTTTTGATGAGAGATAAAAATATAATTGAGGGGGACGTTCGTGTATTTATCCATTACGGATATAAATATCATAATGGCGTAGGTATTTTTTCTTAATTATTTATGTGATGATCAACATTAATTTATTCTTCTGTGCTTCCTCGTCTTTTTTTTTAGTATGTTAACTTGTTTTCCGTTTGCTCAGAGTGTTTCCATATTTTGAATTTTCTTGTAGAGAGCGAATGTCCGATTCGCTCTGACCAATGGATGGGTCCACCTGTTGTGGGCGGATTTTACGCAGTATCAGGACGTGGAGGCCACTCTGCTAACACCACTCAGGACTACGAAGATCACCGTGCCCCAAAATGTCGTTCTCAAATCGCTAGCTGCCTATCACCGAGCACACACTTCGAACACACGGAAAGATAACTTTGTTAACATGATGGTGAGTGTGCACACACGAAAATGGTGAGTGTGCACAGGTAACTTTGTTAACATGATGGTGAGTGTGCACACACGAAAATGGTGAGTGTGCACACACGAAAAGGTAACTTTGTTAACATGATGGTGAGTGTGCACACACGAAAAGATAACTTTGTTAACATGATGGTGAGTGTGCACACACGAAAATAGTGTGCACACACGAAAAGATAACTTTGTTAACATGATGGTGAGTGTGCACACACGAAAATGGTGAGTGTGCACACACGAAAAGATAACTTTGTTAACATGATGGTGAGTGTGCACACACGAAAAGATAACTTTGTTAACATGATGGTGAGTGTGCACACACGAAAAGATAACTTTGTTAACATGATGGTGAGTGTGCACACACGAAAAGATAACTTTGTTAACATGATGGTGAGTGTGCACACACGAAAAGATAACTTTGTTAACATGATGGTGAGTGTGCACACACGAAAAGATAACTTTGTTAACATGATGGTGAGTGTGCACACACGAAAATATAACTTTGTTAACATGGTGGTGAGTGTGCACACACGAAAGGTTAACTTTGTTAACATGATGGTGAGTGTGCACACACGAAAAGATAACTTTGTTAACATGATGGTGAGTGTGCACACACGAAAAGATAGCTTTGTTAACATGATGGTGAGTGCACACACGAAAGGATAACTTTATGGTGAGTGTGCACACACGAAAAGATAACCTTTGTTAACATGATGGAAAGATAACTTTGTTAACATGATGGTGAGTGTGCACACACGAAAATGGTGAGTGTGCACACACGAAAATTTTAACATGATGGTGAGTGTGCACACACGAAAATGATGAGTGTGCACACACGAAAAGATAACTTTGTTAACATGGTGGTGAGTGTGCCCACACGAAAGGTTAACTTTGTTAACATGATGGTGAGTGTGCACACACGAAAATGGTGAGTGTGCAAACACGAAAAGATATTATATATATATATGTATATATGTATATATATATATATATTTTTTTTTAAATATTACATACATCTCGCTTTTTTTCTGCTTTTTTTTCACTGCCTGCAGGTATTTATGTCGGACAGGCAATACCTCCATGGGCGCTATATGGGGTTCAACTGCCCTTTCGTTCACGTGTATGCACAGTTTAAGACTACTCGTGAGAAGCTGGTTCTGCTGCCAGATAATACTACTGATCCTATAACCATTGAGTGCGCCGACAGTATTGGAGATGCTTGTGAGTCTTGACTACCACGCAAATACTGTAACCAGACCTTTTGTTGAGTTGGTTTAACTAGCACTTTTTAAGCTATATTGTGGACGAACCCCAATACTGGACGGACCCCAAGACTGACTTCTGACAGTTTTGTGTGCTGTCACACATGAGACATGCTGGTGATACCAGCCCATCCAGTTACAGGGGACGAAAGCAGACAAATACTGTAGCCCGACATTTTGTTGAGTTGGTTTAACTAGCACTTTTTAAGCTATATTGTGCACGGACCCCAAGACTGGCTTCTGACAATTTTGTGTGCTGTCGACAGCTGTGACATGTCACATACGAAACAGGGTGGTGATACCATGACTCCTGACTCAGCCGTTCTTATTATACTGACACCAACCCATCGAGTTACAGGATCTATCTATCTATCTATATTATCTATCTATCTATCTATCTATCTATCTATCTATCTATCTATCTATCTATCTATCTATAATATATATTTTTTTGTTTGTTTGTTTGTTTGTTCTGATTCTTTTAAAGTCAGCTTTCTACTCAAATACTTTCATGGCTCTTTTTTTATAATAGATTGTTAATAAATAATTAT
Source organism: Elysia chlorotica (assembly GCA_003991915.1). Lineage (NCBI taxonomy): Eukaryota > Metazoa > Mollusca > Gastropoda > Plakobranchidae > Elysia > Elysia chlorotica. Next base: position 83,335 of record RQTK01000106.1, on the reverse strand, counting down.
AGTTTTGTGGGGGTTTTTTACTTGTTTTTTGTTTGTTTTTTTGGTATGTTGGACAGAGGCCAAATCTCAAACTGAAACCTCAGTAGTGGGAACCATCAGCTCTCGAATGTTGAAGCTTGCCAAGAAACAAGGGATGAACACAGACATCCGCAGACACATATTTTTCATTCTCGGTTCCAGTGAGGTACATGCAAACTCAGTTTAAACTAGACAAATGGATGAATATATTCTACCCATGAATGGTTGTGCTTTAGTTAGTGACTTTTCAAAGTAGGAAATACATTCTTGCTTTTTAAGTTGCCTGATATATGAGTGTCTCATGATTTACACCAACCCATCCAGTTACAGGGGACGAAAACAGACAAATACTGTAGCCCGACATTTTGTTGAGTTGGTTTAACGTCCAACGTCAGCACTTTTTAAGCTATATTGTGGGCGGACCCCAAGACTGACTTCTGACAATTTTGTGTGCTGTCACTCACGAGACATACTGGTGATACCAAGACTCCTGTTTCAGCCGTTCTTATTATAGGCTCCTGACACCAACCCATCCAGTTACAGGGGACGAAAACAGACAAATACTGTAGCCCGACATTTTGTTGAGTTGGTTTAACGTCCAACGTCAGCACTTTTTAAGCTATATTGTGGGCGGACCCCAAGACTGACTTCTGACAATTTTGTGTGCTGTCACACATGAGACAGGGCGGCGATACCATGACTCCTGACTCAGCCGTTCTTATTATACTGACACCAACCCATCCAGTTACAGGAGACGAAAGCAGAAAAAATACTGTAGCACGACATAATTATCTGTCGCGACTCTAGAGTTTCGAGCTGCTGCTCTCGCCAGGCGACTTGTTCTTTCAGTTTGACAACAGGAAACGTTTTCTGTGGGTGCATTGGGAAAAGACTTCCTTTCTTTGGTTTAGGGTTAAGATTGGTCTCTTCAAGGGTATCTGGTACTTTCCCGCTAGGCGCTACTAAAGCCCCCTAAAGATAGAAAAGCTATTTTATAATTGACTTTAAACAACAACAAACTCTAGGCCCAGATATGTAAGTCTATTGTTTATAATTATTTTTTTGTCAACCACTTTAAGTGGATTTGATGCTTCTCATGATACAAAATAAACCTTGAAAAATTGTCCAAACTTCCACTTGCGCCTTATTCTCTCGACATATTATATATTTTTTTATGTAAAACTTATTTTGATCTTAATATCGAATTCTCTCCCGCCCGCCCCCAACCCCCACACCCACCCCCCCCCCCACCCCCCTCTCTCTCTCTCTCTCTCTCTCTCTCTCTCTCTCTCTCTCTCTCTCTCTCTCCTCTCTCTCTCTCTCTCTCTCTCTCCAGCACCGAATGTGTCTATACCAATAAAAGTTGTGGAAGTGGACGGTCAGGTTATCGATTCAACTTGTCTTATGCTTTCGGTAATGTACCTACTCTTTCGTGTTTGTATTAATTTTATCACCAGAGTTCCTTTATAGAGTTAGACTAGAGCAAACCGCGACAACAACTCGTTTTGTACATATAGGCCAAGGACATATGAGAATTTCAACTTGGAAGTAAAAACATCTGTATGAGTGTGTGTGTGTGTGAGTGTGAGTGAGTGTGTGCGTGAGTGTGTGTGTAAGTGTGTGTGTATGTGAGTGAGTGTGAGTGTGTGAGTGTGTGTGTGTGAGTGTGAGTGAGTGTGTGCGTGAGTGTGTGTGTAAGTGTGTGTGTGTGTGTGTGTGTGTGTGTGTGAGAATGCGTATATGTGTGTGCGTGTGTGTGTGTGTAATTGAGTGAATGCGTGTGAGTGTGCGTGTATGTGAATGAGTGTGTCAGTGTAAGTGTGTGTGTGTGCCTGTCATTATCAGTGTCAATTTTAGTGTCATTATTAGCGTAAGTGTCAATGTTAGTGTGTGTGGTGCGTCAATGTCAATGTAAGTGTGAGTGTCAGTGACAGTGTAAATGAGTGTGTCAGTGTAAGTGTGTGTAAGTGTGTGTGTGTCAGTATCAGTGTCAATTTTTAGTGTCATTATTAGCGTGAGTGTCAATGTTAGTGTGTAGTGTGTCAGTGTCAATGTAAGTGTCTGTTCAGTGCCAGTGTGTGTGTCAGTGTCAGCCTAAGTGCTAGTCTCAGTGTGAGGGTCAGTGTCAATGTAAGTGTGTGTTCAGTGCCATTGTGTGTGTCAGTGTCAGTGTCAATTTTTAGTGTCATTATTAGCGTGAGTGTCAATGTTAGTGTGTATTGTGCGTCAATGTCAATGTCAGCCTAAGTGTAAGTCTCAGTGTGAGGGTCAGTGTCAGTTTATATAGCACCCTTTATAACATTACTATGTTTGTATTGACCGGTTTGTGGGTGTGACAGATTCCGCGCAGCGATGAGAACCGTCTTTTGTTGACAATCACGGAACAAGACAGCCCGTACAACTACAGCGTGGCCACTATCTTTGCTGATAAACCCACCGATTATGTGAACTTCTCTACCAGCAAGTTTGTTGATATTGGCAAGGAGTTCAAGTATGAAATACCAACTATCTCCACGGTTAGTTGTGTTGGTTGTTTAAGGAGCTCGTAGACCTCGAATTAATGTTATTTATAAAATGATGAATGGTGATAATGGTAATGATGGTGATGATGATGATGATGATGATGATGATGATGATGATGATGATGATGATGATGATGATGATGATGATGATGATGATGATGATGATGATGATGATGATGATGATGATGATGATGATGATGATGATGATGATGATGATAATGATGATAAGAAGAAGAAGAAGAAGAAGAAGAAGAAGAAGAAGAAGAAGAAAAATAGAAAAAATAGTATTAATATCATTGTCGTATATACACAGGGAGAAAAAAAGAGGGGGAGAGAGTGAGTGTGAGAGAGAGAGAAAGAGAGAAAGAGAGAGAGAGAGAGAGAGAGAGAGAGAGAGAGAGAGAGAGAGAGAGAGAGAGAGAGAGAGAGAGAGAGAGAGAGAGAGAGAGAGAGAGAGAGAGAGAGCAAGTGGAGGAAAAGAGAGAGGAAGAGGAGTAATTTATTGTATACATGTATTATTAAGTTTTCCCCTTTTTTTACAGCTTTACAAGTTTAAAAATCCGTACAATTCGTTACTTGTGATGATACGAGTATCCCTCGGTGCAGTAAATGTCATGAACAAGAGTCTGTTCAATGATGTCAACATAACTGGGATGTTCCCTATGTTTGAAGAGGACAATGTGACGGAAAATGCTTCTGTGACGGACAATGCTTCTGTGACATTTCCAATTCCAGATCCTGAGATAGGCGATGGGATTGTAAGTGGTTTCTGTGACCATTTTCTTGCAACTTAGTTTGTGAAAAAAAAAACCATGACGATTCATAGATCGATTCTGTTATGATTTGCCTCAGACAGAGATAAAGAATGTGACTGTACTTTCATTTTTTTACGGTTTTGCTGAGACTAAGATAGACACTGTGACTGTAAGTTGATCGATTTGCTAAGACTGAGATAAAAATGTTGGCAGTTAGTTAGTTCTGTGACGATCTTCTTAAGAATTAAAGAGAGAATATGAAATACATAAAGTACAGATAAAAATTATATTTTCAAAGTATGTTGATACAGTCTGATGTGGGCATTAACTGTTCATGATTTAAAAAAGTGAAAACGGGTAGAGAGACAGAGGGTTAGAGAGACATAGAGAGAGAGAGAAAGAGAGAGAGGGATTCATAAACACTATCATACAAACACACACAAACACATAGACAGGCTGATAGACAGACAGACAAACCGACAGACACATGCAGAAGGGATCAACATACAGATAGGTCTGGAGCTCTCTTCCCTTTCTATCTCTCTCTTTCTTTCTCTCTCCATCTCTCTCTCACCCTCATTCTCTCCCTGTTCGTATTTTCATATTCAAAATTTAAACAGGAGAGATTGAGATTGAAATTTTACACTATACATAGCAGCATAGAAAATGGGAAAAAACTTGTGTGTCATTTGTTAAATAAACTGGATGATTTTCGTGTCGATTGCATTGATACTCCTTATCTTTGTTAGAATTACAAAATTTTAGAGTTTTAGAGTACCATCTGTTTTGATCTGGTCTGTTGGGGAAGAACTAAAGCATCATAATTATGCACAGAGAGTTGGCGTACCGATAACATCTCTCCTAGTTTTTTCTTCCTGTGATATTTTTTTTTTCACTACTTCACACAGAGAACAAATATTTTGAACCTAGTATTCAAACTAGTGCATGACGATTGCTATCATTTCCAAGATTCCAGTTGGCACAAAGATGAAGCCTGCAAGGTTAGTGCCAAAAATATAACAATGATGCATGTTGGATTTGTTTTTTGTGTTATATATATATATATATAATGTATATCATATTATATATATTGTTTGTTCTTTTTAATTGTTGTTTGTTTCCAACATCTTGTTAAAACTAAAAAAAGTGATCTAAGCCTACAATTGAAATGGTAAAGGGTTTCTTAGCGGAAAGATAGAATTTTTTTTTTTAGAAAATTGTTCAGTGCATTTGTTTTACGTCATAGATTTCCGTGGGTATACTCTTTCTTTCACACCCACATACATTAATTTTCTCATTAATTTTTGAGGATATTGACCAAATATGGAAAAAAAACTCTTAGCCTTACGGCATTTAAAGACACCAATAAGAGAGAAGTCTCAAAATTGAAGATATTCGTTAGAAACTAATTTAACATACGCTATAAATGATGATTTTCATTTTTAACCTAAGCGCGCAAATTTCAACGCGCACATTGCAACTTTCTTGAGAATGTTTAGTTAAGCTTAAAGTCAAATAATAAACCAAATAAAACTGAAAGAAAATTAATGGTTTATATGTATTGTTTTACTAACAGTATGTGGGTGAGATTATTTATAACATGTCCGAACAAAAAAGATACAAAATTGCAATCAAACGCATTTAAAAGTCACCACTCATCTGTAACCTTTTAATTTGGTCTAATCCACCATATCCTGCCAAAGCGGCTATGGTTGAATTTTGAAAGCGTTGCTGCAACTTTAAATTTGTATTTTGTAACACTAATACATAAAGGTAACGATACTGAAGAATCTGTTTCAGCACATTCTAAATTCATCTGTAACCTTTTAGCTTTGTCTAATCCACCATATCCTGTCAAAGCGGCTATGGTTGAATTTTCAAAGCGTTGCTGCAACTTTAAATTTGTATTTTGTAACACTAATATATTATTTAAAAAAAACATCACATAATTTTTTTTTACTTTTTTCTTGTAAAGAATGAATTTGTCCATGAAGAGGGTATCATCAAATGCCAGTGTTACGTTGAAGGGCCGTACTCTGCAAAGAAAACGTCTGAACATCGCTATCTGAAGCCTTTCGTGCCGAAAAAAATCGAGTACTTCGGGCCTACCCTTTTCCCAGGAGCCTTGGTGCTTTACGCCATCCTCTTAGGAGGGTACTACATGTACTGGTGTCATTTCAAAGACGTCCGTGAGCAGCACTGTGTGAGTTCGTATATATTGTGAATTGTAGTCGATTCTAACTACTGCCATTTCTTTTACTCATTCAAATACTACTACTACTACTACTACTACTACTACTACTACTACTACTACTACTACTACTACTACTACTACTACTACTACTACTACTACTACTACTACTACTACTACTACTACTACTACTACTACTACTACTACTACTACTACTACTACTACTACTACTACTACTACTACTACTACTTCTACTACAACTAACACTGCTAGTAGCGCTTTAACTGCTCGATCTCTTAGATCTTCAAGCAAGCTCTATCGCGGGAGCGATACCCAGGAAGAGATGCTCAAGGTTGTACCGCGAACAGTACACTTATGCAGATCTGACTAGTGTGGGACAAGTTGGGCAGCTAAGAAAAAAATCTACAACCTTTTGACTTGGAGATTGCGTAGTTATAGTTTTGATCTTCACTTCCAACGCAAACACTACACAGGCCATATTGTGTTGGTTTCTAATAACTAACTAGTAAGATTTTCATCTGGTATTATTCTCTGTGCCAATTTAGTTTTGCCGCAGAAACAGTCCGTTTTAACTTTGCACATACGACAAATTAATACAATATTTTTTCTTCATTGTGTCACTGAAACAACGATTTCATAAGAATCCTTATAAAATTACAGTCATTTTCTTAAATCATATAACTCTCTCACATTCTTGCACACTTCCCATCCCCATTTACTATCAAATGGCAGAGATCTATTTGATAACGGACTTCTTCAACACATACTCCAGTAGCCAGTACCTGTTATGAGTCAATCCAAACAGCCAGTTTTCATAGCAACCATGCACATTGTCCCGACATTTTAATATCGTTTATATCTTTTCTTCTTTAGCTTGTTCCACCAAAGTAGCATTTTCGTTAGAATTGTTATACAGTTCAATTATTTGTTTTCTTTTAATCAACATTTTCCCACTTACAGCTTAAGCTGAAAAAAAATAAAAAGAAACTCACACTCACAACCCGATCCTCCTCCCTCACCATAACACCCTGGTTAATTCTTTACCACCCAAAGGCGCAGATCCATGTGATACGGGACTTTTACAACCCGTACTCCAGTAACCAGTATCTGGTGTGCATAAAGACGGGGCTGTGGCCAGGGTCGGGAACGGAGGGCAGAGTAGGAGTGATGCTCGTTGGGGAGACGGGCTGTCTCCAGATGGCCATGCCACAAGGTGCTTACTGCCACAGTGTGAGTTAAACATCGGTGCATAGGAGAAGACACATTGTGAGTTAAACATTGGTGCTTACTGCCACAGTGTGAGTTAAACATCGGTGCATAGGAGAAGACACAGTGAGAGTTAAACATTAGTGCATACTACTACAATGTACAATTGGTACATATTGAGATATTGTACGTTTAACAATGGTGCATAATGTCACCGTGTAAGCTTAAAACTTGAACATTCTACTACAGGTCAGATACTGTAACAGGGTAAGTTTAACACAATTGGTTCATACTGACACAGTTTGAATTTAACACAGGTACATACTGTCACAAAATGAGTTCAACAGAATTGGTGCATATGGAAACAATGTGAGTTTTAAATTTGTGCATAATGTCACCGTTTGAATTTAACACTGGTCCATTCTACCACAGTATACAAACTGGCAGAAAAAGTTTAACAATTGGTAAATAATGCGAGTGTAAGTTAAACATTAGTGCATACTGATCCAGTGTGAGTTAAACATTGCTACATACTGTCACAGTGCACACCAGTACATACTGCCACAGTGTGAGTTAAACATTGGTGCATACTGCCACAGTGTACATACTACTACTGTGTGAGTTTAACATTGGTGAATACTGCCACAGTGTGGGTTAAACATTGGTGCATACTGCCACAGTGTGGGTTAAACATTGGTGCATACTGCCACAGTGAATTTAACACAGGTACATACTGTCACAAAATGAGTTCAACAGAATTGGTGCATATGGAAACAATGTGAGTTTTAAATTTGTGCATAATGTCGCCGTTTGAATTTAACACTGGTCCATTCTACCACAGTATACAAACTGGCAGAAAAGGTTGGTAAATAATATTATGCCACTGTGTGAGTTAAACATTAGTGCATACTGCCAGAGTGTGAGTTAAACATTGGTGAATACTACCGCAGTGCACACCAGTACATACTACTACTGTGCGAGTTTAATATTGGTGAATACTGGCAGAGTGTGGGTTAAACATTGATGACTACTGCCACAGTATGAGTTTAACATTGGTGAATACTGCCACAGTGTGGGTTAAACATTGGTGAATACTGCCACAGTGTGAGTTAAACATTGGTGCATACTGCCACAGTGTGAGTTTAACATTGGTGAATACTGCCACAGTGTGGGTTAAACATTGGTGCATACTGCCACAGTGTGAGTTAAACATTGGTGCTTACTGCCACAGTGTGAATTAAACGTTGATGCACACTGCCACAGTGTACATACTACTTCAGTGTACGTTTAACATTGGTGCATACTGCCACAGTGTGAGTTAAACATTGATGAATACTGACACAGTTTGAGTTAAACACTGGTGCATACTGCCATTGTGTGAGTTAAAATTGGTGCTTACTGCCACAGTGTGAGTTAAACATTGGTGCTTACTGCCATACTGTGAGTTAAACATTGGTGCTTACTGCCATAGTGTGAGTTAAACATTGGTGCTTACTGCCACAGTGTGAGTCAAACATTGGTGCTTACTGCCACAGTGTGAGTTTAACATTGGTGCATAAGAGAAGACACAGTGATAGTTAAACATTGGTGCATAAGAGAAGACACAGTGTGAGTTAAACATTGGTGCATAGCAACGCAGTGTACATACTACTGCAGTGTCAGTTCAACGTTAATGCATACTACTACAGTATGAGTTTAACATTGGTACATGCTACCACAGTGTGAGTTTAACATTAGTACATGCTACCACAGTGTGAGTTAAACATTGGTGCATACTGACACGGTGTACATACTGCTATAGTGTGAGTTTAACATTCGTGCATACTGCCACAGTGTGAGTTAAACATTGGTACATACTGTCACAGTGTGATTTTATTATTGGTTCGGATACATAGAACACAGTACAGGAGTAATATTGGCTGTGATATAGACACATACTGACCGTTGTAGCAAACGTAAAAAAACTCACACTGCAACATTATATGTGTAACAAAGGTACATACATATACACCAAATAGCTTTAGTGTAAAACTTTTACAGAAATTATATAGATAACACAGCGGAGTGTAAACTGGTACAACCATGCATTAGCACAACCATTCAGCACAAACTGACTGCCACAGATAGTTTTTATTATTGCTTGAACAAATATAGCACATTCATAATTCTAAAGCTTAATATTCAAATAGGTTATCGCCATTAGCATCATCATCACCATCATCATCATCATCATGATCATCATCATCATTATCATCAAATCACCATCTCTAACATCGCCGTTAAATGTCACCATAATCCGCTATTGTTATAATCTGTTTATTACAGACCAGCAGCGATATTTGGTTCCTGCTCTCATCTGATCTGCCCCTCAATAACATCATGGGAATAACTGTCAGGTACGACAGGCATGTCGGAGGCGCAGTGTTTAACCCTTGGTAAGCTCAACATAAGTTTGTTTAACATTGGTACAGACAAAAAATAGTTGAATTTATTTGGTTTAACATCCATTTTCGTCACTATATAGCCTATATTGTGGACGTGCACAAAGACTGGCGTCTGACAATTTGATGTGCTGCCAACCACAAGACAGAGCGGGGAAACCATGACTCTTGTCTCAGCCGATCACATTATACTGACACTGACCTAACTTGTTACAGGGGACGAAAATCGGACAACACGGGCCTCCTGATCTGGAGATCAACGCTCTACTACTTGCGCTAGTTCGCCCCATTAGAGACTTATAGATGACTAACCAACAGAATAAAAAACGAAAAAGTCTTGAAAATCTCTCATTTTTTTTCTTATTGGCCATGTGTTATTTACATGTATTGCCTTTGTGTGTGCGTGTGTTCTTGGCTGCAGACGTGTATGAGCTCATATACAGATTTGTACAGCGTCGACTTAAATATAGATAAAAATTTCTTAGAGGTTTAATGTTAGATTTAAATAAGCAAATACACTTTAAAAGCTTACACAAATAACAACCTGTCCAAAAAGTAAACGAAAATCGTTTTGGTTTGAAAATAAAAAAACGTTAATAATGAAGTTTTTCAGGAACAAATTGCTGAAACACGTTAAGATCTAAAGCCTTTTAAAAATGTAATATCTACTCAACAATTAACGCCCAATGCCAGCACTGTTTAGATCTGTACTATATTGTGGACGGGCCTAAAGACTAACGTCTCACAATTTTACGTGCTGCAACACATTGACAGCACAGGGAGACCAGGAGTCATTTTCCAGCCATTCACATTATGCTGACACCGAACCAACCAGCAGGGTACGAAATAGGACAACTACGTTTTTAATCGACCGTGTGTTTCGAACCGCACACCTCAGGATTGGCAGACCAATGCTCTATTTCTTGACTTGCCCCCCACCCCACCCCAACGACGCCACCCTATCTTCACCCTGCTTTTCAAGGCTGCTGACAAAACTGATCCTCCGTCCTACTTTTCTTTCTTTGAAACAACTTTAGGGTCTTAAGAAGCGTCGTAGTGTACGACGACGCGTCCAAAGTGGTTATCCAGTTTCACTGCAACCAAATTCTGGGCACTCACCAATCCACCATTGACCTGCCCACGGTGACGAAAAGCGTTGGATTTGGGGAGGAGATTATTTTCCGCTTCCAGCGCCTGATGGTGCGTTACCACATCCTGGCTAGTGTCATCTTCCACAAGCCCGGTATAGGCGTTACCAATGTGAGTTATACCTGATGTGCTGAACAAAGCTAGCAGGCCAAACAGTGCCGGAGTATAATATCTCACAAAGAAGACATAGAAACAGCAGCAGATTCTCCAAGCAATACAACCATGAACTTCCACAAGCCCGGTATAGGCGTCACCAATGTGAGTTATACCTGATGTATTGAACAAAGCTAGCAGACAAAACAGTGCTGGGGTATATAATATCTATCCGGCTCTCCGAGCAGTACGAACATGCACTTCCACAATCCGGGCTTAGCCGTCACTAGTTTGGGTCGCTGATGTTATTAGTGATTCACCTAGGTGTACTCGATGAGATATAAGTTCTGAAACAACCAACATTAATTCGCTGATACACGTTTAGATCTAACGCCTTTTAAGGATAAAAAACCTACTTAACAATGAACTTGCCACTTTAAAATTAACGCAACTATCTCTTGTTCTAGGATTATAACATTTTAACACTCAGAATTGATGCTTCTCCATATGCTCAAGGTAATCAACAAATCCAAACTTCGACATGTGTCTAATTTGTTGTTTTCTTTTCACATAAATATAACTTTTGTTAGGATTTATGTCATAAATCTAAGAATTGTTATTTAATTCTATAATTTGAGTCAGGTCTTGAGTGCGATCCACCTGTTCCACATAATAACCATCGGTGCTGCTTTTGCTGCCGAGCTGGAAGGAGCGCCAATGATAAAACAGACCTACACCGATACTGTGGCAAAAACTTCATATCACTATCTAAGACTGGTGCTGAATCTAACGCCTATCATTTTCGTCTCCAGCATGCTCTTCAAGACTCTACAAAATCTGTAAGTCAGTTCACAAAGAACGTGCCAATATCATAATGATAGTACTTTTGCTAACAACGTGTCAATGTGAATAATGGTATTGCTTTTACAAACAACATGTTAATGTGAACAATGATAATTCTTTTACAAACAATATGTCAATGTTATAAATTATGGTACTTTTACAAACAATGAAGTCACTGGTATTACTTCTACAAACAACGTGTCAAAATGAGTAATGGTATTACTTTTACAAAGAACATGTCAATGTAGAAAATCGTATTACTTTTAGAAAATCATGTCAAGGTAGTCAATGGTATTACTTACGAAAGGAACATGCCAAGGTATACAATGGTATTACTTTTACAAAGAACATGTCAATGTGGACAATAATATTAATTTTACAAAGAACATGTCAATATCTTAAAAAACATACACTGTATGAACGTTTATATTAAAACATTAGAGAAGACGAAGAAGCAGCAGAAAAAGAAGAAGAAGAAAAGGAAGAAGAAAAAGAAGAAGAAGAAGAAGAAGAAGAAGAAGAAGAAGAAGAAGAAGAAGAAGAAGAAGAAGAAGAAGAAGAAGAAGAAGAAGAAGAAGAAGAAGAAGAAGAAGAAGAAGAAGAAGAAGAAGAAGAAGAAGAAGAAGAAGAAGAAGAAGAAGAAGAAGAAGAAGAAGAAGAAGAAGAAGAAGAAGAAGAAAGAAATAAATAAATAAGATAAACAACAGTACCAGTTGTTTTTTAGCGCCACTCCTCTTTTAACACCTTAAATCGCCATGAATATTTACCTATGTTGTTCATGTTTACGAAGGGTTTTCCGCAAGCAAGTTGGAGTTCTTTGGTATAACAACGAAAGACCTGCTAAACCGCCGTACCAGGTAAGAAGTTACTTCAATCTTTCATTAATAGGTTTTCAAAATACTTTTATCTATATTTTGTCGTT
>RQTK01000106.1:63674-66174 GCA_003991915.1 Elysia chlorotica | reverse complement strand
GAGCAGTATTATCATCAAATCCTACCTGGGGAAGATGAAAATCGTGTCGCGTACAGAACGTGGCTCGCACGGCAAGGAGTCAAGTTTTTAAGACAGTCTCGCAACCTAGAAAATATGATGAAAAAACATGGTCTCAGCAGCTCTTTTCTCACACACACGGAGGCTACAGGCGTTGATACCAGGTCCAACTTAAATGTACCGACTGGTGCACACTGCATTAAAACAGACTTTGCAATCACAAAACGTGACAAACATATTCAAAACAAAGGTAACGTATTTTGGCATACCTCAGGAGCAACAGATTGCACTGATGTATCTGGAAGTGAATTAGAGCGTGTCTGTAAAAGCCATGACAAACATAAACATCGGCACATACTGTCGCATAAAAAACAGAGGCGAAGGGATTTCCCTGTTCATCCGGAAAGTTCTTTGAACCGGGACTCACAGCTAGACAAATCTGGTGATTTCGTCTCCGACCACTCATCACATCAAAAACGCGCCAAGATGAGAACGGGCGTTTTATCTTATAATCGAAGCCGATTGGTGGGCAACAACAAAAATAGTGATGCACAGACTAGTTGTAAGAGTATATTAACTAGAAAATCCTATCGTAATGCCGGAAATAACACAATAACGAAACTCAGAACGCCAAACTGCTTATCTGAAAAAACGCATACATTGCATACAGAGAAAACGGCATGTGGAATCATGGCCATGAACCATAAACGCCCAAAATTATCTGCAAAAATATCAAGAGAGGGTCAAACTCTAAAGCGAAACACATTACCCGTTCCTACACACCCTTTTCCGCGCTGTGCTACACCTGTGTATGTTCGCAGAACACGTTCTAGGCAGTACGACAACAAAACTACTGAAACGCAAAGTCCTCTACCTTCTTCATGTGTTGAACACAAACTTCACAAACGTGTCAACAGCGGTACGTACGGTACAGGTTGTGACCAAATGGGCAAACAGAAACTTCTTCAAAGTGGGAAACGGTTGCCGTTGCCGGCAGCCAACGAGAACCGCAACGCCACATCGTTCGACTCTGGCAGGAACCGGTCGTCGGAGGATAGCAGGGCCAGGACATCACTACTGCGCGAGGAGTGGTTGGTAAGGAATGGTTGGTTGGTTGGTTGGTTGCGTTGGTTTAACGTCCAATAGCAGCACTATATAGGCTATATTGTGGACGGGCCCCAAGACGGACGCCAGACAATTTTATGTGATGCCACACACGAGACAGGTCGGGGATACCATGACTCCTGTCTCAGCCGGCACATTATACTGACACCGACCCAACCAGTAGGGAACGTAACAGCCAGGATTCGAACTCGGGACCTTTTGCGTCGGAAGCCGATATTCTACCCCTAGACCACCGCGCCCCCTGATAAGGAATGGATTACAGACAAAGACTTCTTTGTTGTCATGTCACACCAGTAGGTTTTGTCAGTAGGACGTAGTCTTTTTTTTTTAACTTTTAAATGTAATCAATGGTAAGTAATAGGGCATCTCTTTCATTATGTCAAACCAGCACATTTTGTCATACTTTAGTTTGGTGGTTACTAATAGAAAACGGACAGTAACATCTTTATGCCAAACCATAATGTGTTGTTAGTAAATATAACATATGGGTGGTAACATAGATGAAATAGTAACATCTTTATGCCAAACCATAATGTGTTGTTAGTAAATATAACATATGGGTGGTAACATAGATGAAATAACAGGAAAGAAAACATGCTCATCTACAGGATGCCTTAAAGCAAAAGATGGTAAAATGATCATGGAAAAAGAAAAGATACTAGAAAGATGGTCAGAATACATTGGCGAGCTGTTTAAAGATGAGAGGAAAGATTTCAACGTAACAAAGAGCAACTTTGCTGGACCACCCATAATGAAAGATGAAGTCCGCGCAGCAATGAGAAAAATAAAAGCTGGAAAGGCAACTGGGCCGGACAATATATCAGTGGAACTTTTAGAAGCACTTGACGATTATGGAATTGATAAAATCACTTCACTGCTGAACGAAATCTATGAGACAGGCCAAATACCAGCAGACATCACTAAATCAATCTTCATAGCACTACCGAAAAAACCAGGTGCAACAGAATGTGAACTCCACAGAACTATAAGCCTCATGAGCCACATGACCAAAATACTTCTAAGAATTATCATGAAGCGTGTCAGAAATAAAATTAAACCTGAAATAGCAGAAGAACAATGTGGATTCGTAGAGGGAAAAGGAACGACAAATGCTATATTCATTCTCCGAAATTTGCTTGAAAGAGCTTTAGAAGTGAAGAAAGACGTGTATTTATGCTTTATCGACTACACCAAAGCATTTGACAGAGTACGCCACGATGAGATAATCACGCAACTGACAAAGTTAAAGGTGGATGGAAAGGATCTAAGGGTGATCAAAAGCATATATTGGGAACAAACAGCAGCAATGCGAGTTGATGGGGAAATCAGTACTTTCCAACAAATAAAGCGTGGTGTA